>JARJDT010016801.1:0-11883 GCA_030264655.1 Leptusa sp. GC000079
GATGCCATTTATTTAGCATCAAGTTAATCATTTGTGATAAGTGGGATAAGTTAAACACACATAAGCGACTTAAGTACAGACTTAACCTCACATCGATTGTCATTTATTTGTTAATGTTTTTACTTTGCTCACATTTGCTCAAATATTATTAAATGTCGATGATTGCCAACAAGAGATTATACGTACAGTTTGTGTAGTTGTTATCACTAGAATTTCAAGTGGGACGTGCACAACACTGGGCGTCAATTGTGCTTAAATCAAGGCTAAGCTAGATTAAACGTAAAACATACATGTTTTTGGAATGTTCTTTGTGCCACAGCTAATTTTTTGTAAATTAAAATGAATAACGTACGCGCTACACGACGGGCACCAACCGTTGAGGATGCTCGTCGTGCACAAAGGTAACTAACATTTTTTTAATTTATTTTTTGCAACGATTTTCAACAACTATTGATATAATTTACAAATTCATTTAGTAACAAAACAAGTTAAATAATGATAAAATACATGTTATATTTTAAAGTACAATCCAATTTGAAAAGAAAAAACCGCCACCACGTCCTCCGCCGCCAAACTTTTCGAAGGCAAAGAGCAAATCAGCATGGAACTTAAATCAACCTGATAACACTATTTCATTGATTGAATGGAGTCCTCCAAGTTCACCTCAACCGCAAACTAAACCCTTCAATGCTCATGCACATTTTAACGGTAGCGTCTCAAGCTCCTTCAGCAGCAGCACAAGCAGCTTGGCTTCAAGCAAAAAGAGTTTTGAATATGAATCTGTAAACTTTAATAACACTGACTGGGTGCATCAAGTTACAAATAGTACATTTTATCAAAAACCAGCGGGAGATTTTGGTGCGAATAATAATGTGAATAAAACTGCGACTGGACCTATAGCAAAGCCTACCATTATAAGGGCAGCACCTCCTAAAAAACCTCTGAATAAAGACAAGGGCAAGTTAAAAACGTCTTGGTCGGCGTCAACATCACGGGAAGTTTCGCCATTGCCGCCATATTTCCAAAACCAACCATTGCAACCACTGCAAACTTTGAATTTAGAACGAGCGGCAAATTTGGCGGATTCGCCTCCAATGCCTAATATTCCACCGCCAAGTCCACCAAAAATTAAGGACGAAACATTAGTGATGCCTTTTGGCATTGCTTTATTTGATTATAATACTGGACAACAGGGAGATTTACAATTTCAGGTATTTAATGCATCAGATTTTAAAAAATACTATATAGTTTTAAAATGATTAAAAAAATTGCTGAAGAGAAAACATTTTTAATAATATAGTTTAATTGTTCTAAAAGGTAAACGACATAATTTATTTAACTCATAAAATAAATGACGACTGGTATAATGGTCGTACAGTCAATGATCGGGAAGGGATGTTTCCAAGCAATTTTATAGATATTCAAGAACCACTTGCCGACAACGGGGATAATTCAAAGTCGAATTCGTTTGTGACAGCTCGCTACGATTTTGTGCCGCAAGTACAAGGTGATTTGGGCTTCAAAGCTGGTGATATAATTAATGTGTTGCGAATAATTGATGCCAATTGGCTCGAAGGCGAAAGTAATGGTAACCGAGGACTATTTCCTACTAATTTTGTTGATAGAATACCAACAAATATCAAATAAACACAATAAAACAACTAGTTCAACTAGCAATTATAAATTTATTTAAATATTTTTAAATTTAATTTAGTAATTTTGAAAGTATTGTACTTACCTTACATAGCAAATCTAACATGGGAAGCTGTGATCAATTAAACATAACTATTTTTGCTGGAACTAATAAAAATGCGCTTTGCTGATTCAATATTTTCGTACCAAACAAATTAAAGTATTTTTGAATTTGAATTTTGTTTTACTCCTGTTAATATTTAATCTCTAAAAAATATAAACAAAAAAATTGTAGCCGTCCATGAAGGCATAAACTCATCTAAAAATCAAAACTGTATGTCTGATGGCAAAGGAAATGTGTGATAATGTTGAGATAATTTATGAAAGTAAATAAATTGACGAATAATTTTTTGCAATCTGTTTATGTTTATTGTATATTAATATGTATTTATCAGTTAAGCAATAAATCAGCAGTTATCATCGTTGATTGTTGTTAATTTTCACGTTCGAAAAATTGTAAACATATTCCAAAATATTACTGCAATGTAAATTATTATTTTTTTAGTCTTTAGGTAAAGTGATAAAATTGTCTAAATAATTAAATAAACTTAAACTTGCATTTTAGAATAATCTGCAAGGGTTAACAATGTGATTATGCATTAACAAATGTTTCGATCTCGAACACGTTGCACAAATTCCTTGCCCACATCTTCAACTATTGAATTAACATAACTATACAAATGTAGCTTAATATCTTAATAATAATTAAAAACTTTCCTACAAAACCATTTAAATCAATTAAACATAATAGTTAAATAGTTTACAATATATGGGTTAAAGCTGCTTGTTTTCGTATTTTACTTATGTTTTCTTCTGCTCACTGCCACTATAAATTAATACATAGTATAGTAACCATATTGCCATATACCTACATGCATAATTTACTATGTAATGTAATAAAATAGAAAATTACGTTTAATATTCAAGTTAATTAATATTTATGCATTTCAGTTGCATCTTATTGTGATCCTGTTTTGTTTACTTTACATGAAAGGTAATTTTGCTTAAAATGTAGTTTGCAATGAAAATATGGTGTTTGCTCGCTTATCTAATCCCTGCGGCGTGTAATATTCGCGTAGTGATTAATTTTCGAATTTAAATTCATAAATTGTATCAAAGTCATATCGAAATATTAAAGTTAAATTGTAGCTCCCTCATAGACTTAGTCATTAGGAACACCAATAACGCAATTACATTATGATTAATTTTTTTATGATAATAGTATATTGGCAAAACGATGGAAACACCTTACTTGAATATTTGCATTACGTTGGCGGTTCCTCTATTAAGTTTTATTTTACATCAATATTTATTTAGTAAAATAAAAGTAAAATAAAGTCGTATTGGACCAAATTAACGAATATATTGTTTCTGTTTGATTAGTTGGTATTGGTACTGGTGGCCAAGGTGTTACTGGTATTTTATTCACATCGAAATGTAAAAGTTCGTTAATTCTTTAATATTAAGCACTAAACACTATCAATAATGATTAATAATTTGATATTATCACATTTATTTTATTTACAATCTCTTATAGTTATAGGTTTGTTTATCATTACGTCGGCGTACCAAAGATTCGTTTCAAAATTTTCGTTTCCTTGCACTTAAGTCCACCAAGTATTATTCACATTTCAATTATTTTAACTTCAACAATCAATTACAATTTTTGATATTTCAATTCAAGCAATTTGAAGTATTTTAGAAAATAAATTTATAATACGAAATCAATTCTTAATAAAATGGAAACTTTTATAAAAGATTTTTGTAATTAGACCGTATCTGTAAATGATATCCTGTTGCATTTCTTAAAATAACCAGTATTCAATAAAAACAATAAAAATCTCACTATTTGATTATGTTGTCTTTAAACGTGATTTTCGGTTTTTCCCTAAGACAATATTAGTATAAGAATCCAGCATTCTCTGTGAAACCTGCTAATCAGGCCGATAAATCGGTATTTTTGGGAGAAACTCAATTAATATAACATATTCCATCATGGATGATGAATCACAATGTTGTTTTGATAGTCTCCAATGCAATCCCAGCTTATGATACAAGTAACTGTTTTCCCAATCTAATAATTTATTCAATGAATGTTGCGTCTAGAAACAAATCAATCAATTTATATGCAATCAACTTTTCCTTTGTTCAAAAACTATGTACCCTTTTACTGAGGCAAATAACAGGCCACAAAGAACAACCTAATGTGCAGCAGCAACATAGGCAGCCACAGAACAACCATTTCACATTGACTGGCAGAGTCTTCTTCAGCACACTGTTGATCCTCAAGACAGTTTCTTTGAACTCTTCAGGTGCTACTCGCGATACTAGCCCACTAGGAAATTCGGTACTAAATCTATTGCTTAGACCAAATCTAAAATAAAATATATTGTATTAATAACCATTAATAACTATCAAGTTATACAAACTAATAAGTAAAATACATACACAGTCATGTTCCCAGCTCCGCGAATAATAACTGGATCGGGCACGAGGGTGACATTGGCATGTTCAACTTCATCACCAGGGATTTCTTCCTCGTCTTCATAGTAGATCGCATCGAAGCCTTCCATTTAGGGTACTTTCTGTAATTTAACATCTACTGGACGTATGCATTTCAGCATTTGGTTTTTGGCTGGCTGGCTATCGAAATCGAGTGTGCTTTGACTTTGAAGATGTTTTGTTTCAACAGTCACACAAGCCCCACACGCGCAACCTTGTACCGAGAGTACAACATATTTTTTCTTCAAGCTACCGAGACGAAAAGTAGGCACTTCTCTGCGGCAATGCCCGCAACTAAAGTTGCATTTTAACGAGCATGCTTTGAAATACTTTTATGACGAGCCATGGAGGTACTTCTATGCCTAGATATAAAAGTACTCCAAAGCATTCGCATAATAAGCATAAGAAACGTCAAAAAGCTGTAATAAATAACATTGATTGAACTGGCGTTTTAGTGATCGCCACAGTAAAAGGGGCATAGCCATGTCAATTCAATCAATCTCATTTATGAGACATCAAGTTATAATAGCATGTACCCCTAGGCGACAGGTGTCGCTACAAGACCGAGAGTACAACATATTTTTTCTTCAATCTACCGAGACGAGAAGTAGGCACTTCTCTGCGTCAATGCCCGCAACTAAAGTTGCATTTTAAAGAGCATGCTTTGAAATACTTTTATGACGAGCCATGGAGGTACTTCTATGCCTAGGTATAAAAGTACTCCAAAAGCATCTGCATAATAAGCATACGAAACGTCAAAAAGCTGGAATAAATAACATTGATTGAACTGGCGTTTTAGTGATCGCCACAGTAAAAGGGGCATAGCTGGGGGCAATTCATTCAATCTTATTTATATGACATCAAGTTTTAATAGCATGTACCCCTGGTCGACAGGTCTAATTTTGAATATTTATCCTTTTCTAATTTTAAGATTTTAATTGTTCTCTTATTTTATGTCTTGCATAAAAATCTTCTGTCGTTTTAAAAACTGCAAGTCCAAATTTTGGAGAAAAAATTTCATCCCCGACTATAGACAGAGTCACAAAGTTTGACTCGTTTGACTTCGGTGTTCGTTTTCAACGATCATGGCTAACATACAAACAAATTCTGTAGAACTCTGATTAATTTCACTGATAAGTGCATTTTGCATAACTTCAAGGCGTAAAATGCAGTTTCCGAATGTGCCCGAACAAGCAAAGCAGGGCTACCCAAATTTAAAATAATCAAAATCGAGTTATTAAGCACTGGAATCAGCTAGTTAAATTGTTATATTCAATGCACAATGCCAAAGAAGTGGATACGATGAAGTCATTTAATATCTGAAATGTCTTCTTTGAAAACTTTAGTTAATTTTATGAAAACATACGTACGTACATACATACATAACTTGATACATACGGACATCACGTCAAAACCACTTTTTTGGATTCAGGGAACCTCAATTAGTGGAGATCCATCAAAATCTCGACATTGAAAATTCTTATGAATATCTATACTTACAGTCTATACGACCACGAAGTAAAAATCGATTGCGTTTTCGTTGTGCAATCAATAGTTATTCAATTAAAGTAATTTTAATTTATGCACAATCTTAAAACCCAACACGTACTTACGTAAAGAAACACAATCAAATTACTTTAAATTTATGCAAATTCCACCATGTGTAGGATGCATTACTCAGGCTGTGCTCTTCAAAAATATGAAAAACAAACCAACAAATTGCAACCTGTTCAGTTAATGTTTCAATAAAGGTTCAAATATATATTTAATATTTTTTATAGATAGTTATGTATATATAAAATGCTCAATGCATGTTAATAATCTTAAATATTAATATGTATATAGATAATATAATTTGTACCATAAAAATTTCTTATGTAACGACCATATTGTATCCTACTCTTTTCTATGTATTATATTGAAATTGAAACTATAGTTAATTAAATTTAATCATTTCAGTTCGCACGTTGACTTGTAATTTTCTTCAAACAATCATCAATTCGTAATTATAAACATTTGATTTGCTTCCTAATTTAATACATAATTTTATTTTCATTTGAGACAATCATAGTAATTCTATAGGCACATTATATTAATTAAATACATAGCTATATACTCTGAAACTAATTGCTGCTTTGTGACTCAATCAAAGATTGTTGTTTTTAAGTAAATCGATAATCGAACATTCTCGAGAACATTAAATATTAATCAATTAAAGTCCTATTTAGTGCACTCTCAATGTTTCACTTTTAACATAAAATAATTTATGTATGTTAAACATGCATGCGCTCAAATAAGTAAAACCGCTAAAATCCGACGTATAAAAAGATATAATAAAAACACTAACATAATTAGAAGATATTGCATAAAATAATGCAAAATTTCGAAAAGAATGAATCAATATCAAGTATCAAAGTGATGTAAATATTTCCAGAAAATATAGTCGAAAGATAAAATCAAAACTATCTTAATAAAATCATACTGATAATGTATGCATGTTTCAATAAATTAATGCATTTAAATTCAACCCCACTTCAAGTGCAACGAATCTAATAATTTGTATTATATACAAATATATGTAGTAAATGAATATAAAGTAATAGTAAGCCCTATGCAATGTTTAATTTCAATTGTACGAATCTGGACTGTGACTGAGATTCCAAAAAGGATGATTCTAAATAAGTAAAATGTGTCAACAGTTATTAGTACCTAAAATACACCGATATTTTTGCTCCGTATATGAATATGAAAGAAATGATAGAATATATTGAAGGCAATTATAGGAAAAAAGTTGCCATCAACATTTTCTATCCCAATAACTAGTTCTTATTAGTATACACCGATATAATGGACGCGTAAGTCTTAACATTAACGTAATTTAATTTGTTAGAGTCTTTGTATTTGTGTGATAGCCAATGAGATGTTGAGCCAAAAATGCAGGTCTGCTTGTTCATATGTTTTAAGAAGTGTTTTAACTACAGTTATGTACAATTGGAGGGCTCAACCTTGAGTGACAAACTGTGTGTGCAAGTGACTACCACCTTTATCTTTCCGAATCTGTGATATGCTAATAAGTGCCAAGTTGCAAAGTTAAGTTCAAAGCGTGTTGATGACTTTAACAACAGGCAAGTTCAGTTTCGGCCGAGTGGACCGCTCAATAGGTGACATGGGTTTCGATCTTCGCAGCACTTTGACTGAAGTCGCCTTCTCCTTGTCCACGATCAACGTGCGTTTGCCTCGCTTGGGCAACTTCGACGCGTCGTCCCCAGCCCAGCCGTTCTCATTCGTCTTCACCATTGTCTTTGCCACCAATTTCCGTTGACTGAGTCGGCGTGGCGTCATCGGCGATTCGTCGTTTCTGTTGACAAAATAAGATCGAATTGCACCAAGAATACGACGGGGAACAACCAATTAACAAATGCAAGCACAACTCACAACAAAAAATAAACAAAATTATTTCTCAAATAGAAGAAACGACAGGCCAAGGCGAGAAGGATGCAAAGTTTCGGTGTGTAATAGACAACAAATTGGATATTTTCGTAAATAAATAATAAATGTACATTGTTAAATTTTCATATTTCAGTGTACAAATTGTTTAACAGACTAGTATTCAGCATTAGCACTTGTAAAAATAGTTACAAAATAGATAACAAGAACAACAATTAATAAATTTAAATTTTAAATTTTAGACTTTCAATACATAAATTTCTAAACAATAATTTTTAGTTTTTATAAAAACTTTAAAGAATATATTACTAAATATTTTATATGTATTTCATTTTTATGTAATTTATGTAAATGCTTATAGTGAAGTCAACAATAATTAGAATTGCAATGATTAGAGATGGAATTTGTTAATTTATGTTGACCTAAACCTCGTTAATACTGATAATTACATCAATTATCTTCATAATAAATGCTTTAAAAATCTACATCTATCAAAATGTAAATATTAGTGTGGTTATAAGTTTTAATGGCAAATAAGTAGTAATCTAGAGTTCTTGCAGTCTTGCAGTTCAAAATTTCAAGCAACTTTTTTGTTCCAAATATTTCAGGGCTGTCAATCGACATTTGACTTTAACTTTCTCGATTATTCGATTATTTGAACTACCGATTAAAAATTATATTACTCAATTAATACAAAGTGTCCCAAAAATAATAAGCAGAATTGATTTGCCCGCTTACTATTTTCGTGTCGGCATAAAAATATTGATTATTAACAGCCCTAAAATATTCACGTTATTTTAAATAATAGTCAAATATTGCAATTCTAGAAAAACCAAGAGCCTATCTATAACAACTTATCAATCTATGATTAGATGATACTCATTTAAGTGTTAATGGGTTATGCATGCATCAGCAACATGGCACAAGAATTAATGATTGGCTATACGCACCTTTTGCTAATTAATACGCGTGAAGTTGATGATGTTGGTGTTTTAACATTCATTGTGACAGATGATATCTTACCACCCCGTAGCACGGCCGGCCCGCCGACAGGACTGACGAGCACGCGCGTGCGGAACACTTTCCGCTCGAAGTTACTACAAGAACGAGTACAAGAATCAAAATCAGTTGGTGAGTCATCATGGGAATTGTTGACGTTGGATGGTACTAACGGCCGGACGGAAAGCGCGCCGCGGTGCTGTCGCCGCAGCGCTTTGATGTGATTCAACTGATCGCCCTGCGTCATTTTCTCGGAATGCACCTTGCCACTAGACTTTTCTTCTTTATCGTTGAGTTTCATCGTGTCCACCTTGAGGATCACTTCATCGTCAAGGCTCACATTGTTCATGTCCGCGTAGATGCCTTTCTTGTGTACGGGCAGGGCGCAAATAGCTTTACGCACATGATGCAATTCACCCTCTTTCCACATCTGTTCCTGTTTCCTGTAATTAAACAAATATTTTAGTCATTCTAGATTATTTTTTAAATTTATTAATTAAAACCTTAAAGGATCCCTAGAGTCTATAATAAGCTATTTAACATAATTCTTGTTTTTCTTAATATAATTTTTGATTCTTTAATAAATGTCTTGATATTTTCCAAATCTTGAACATCCATTGGTAGAATATTAAACCATTTCAATGCTCTGTTTGTTGTTTTTTACCAACCTCCGTTTTTGAAAAAGTTTGTCTTAGTTGTACGTTGTTTCTAGTATCATGATTATGATCATTATTTTTTGATAAATTAATATTTTTTATTAATAAATCGTTTTTAATTTTAAAAATCACTTTTAGACAATTTAATGCTATGATTTCATCATTTTTTAATAATTCTAATTCATCATATAGTAATTTTGTTGGTGTTCTATTAGATTTAAAATCATTGTAACAATAAAAACTTAAACTTACCCTTCAAGCCAGATTTGTTGATGTCCGATGACTGATCCAGGCCGGCACATCCGTATCCAAGCGATCGCTTCTTTCGCTTTGAACTTATAATGTTTCATCATATAGCACCCTATTAGCGTGCCAGTACGCCCGAGGCCAGCCTTGCAATGCACGGCAATCCCACCGGGTGCTTTCTCACAAATATTGAGAAAATCGTTAAGTATCTTGTCGGTTGGAGTACTACCATCGACAAAAAACAAGTCAAAGTGTTCGAAACCAGCATTGATGAACTTGCTCGCTTCGTACATTTTCTTATTCAAACGTATTATGGTCGTTACGTTATGCCGTTTAAAATAGGGAAAATAGAATTCGGGTGCATGCAAAGGGTAACCATGAAGGACTTTGCTCTTGTTATGAGGACCACAAAATCCCAGAAACTTGTCTGGTAAAATCCAGTTCAAGTCGCCATTTTCGACTCGCTCATAGAACTCGTACTGGACTTGATTAAAATTGTTGAAGTTAAAGAAACCAAATGTCTTGGCTTTGTGCAGACCATGCAAGCAATTCAACAAAGTTATTGTATAAGGCTCGCCGACGGAAGCGTCGCGAAACTCGTTGAATGCCAACGTATTGTTAGCATTTAATGTATCATATGCTTTTTGTGGACTAAAATCCAAATAAATAATCTGTAAACAAACACATTTATTTTGATACAACATTTAAGGAACAAACGAATCAATAACTTACTGCATAACATCCTATTAAACATGCAGCATTCAATCGGTTCCTGTCATCATTAGATGTAGTGTGAACAATCTTCTTGCTCTTGAGTATTGCTGAGTTCAACTTTTTGTTTAGTTTGTTGCAATAAGTGTACAACATGGAGATATTGAGAGGGCCAAAATCGGCGAAAAAACTCTCATAATTTAGCTTATTCTCAATTGTAAAATAATGTGTGCATGATGTAGCCCTTGGTTGTTCTGATGTTTTCAATGTGACGAAATAAAGGCGATCTGAATCAAACAAAAGCAATTTAAAAATAATTATTATTCAAAGTCTGAGTGTTTTTGTAATTGTATTACCTTTGATGAATTCAGCAGCACTGACCAGCACATCATCAAATTGGTTCATGTTGAGCCCTTTGATTTGTATTGTATTTCTGGCAAACATGGAATTTTCAAATGTAGCAATTTAACAAGACAATACTACTACTACTTGTTCGGGCCGAGTAGCGTGTGATGTGTGGCGTCTTAGATTGTTTGTTAGGTAATTGTAATTAAGTTGAACCTAAAACATTACTTTATTTGTATACAGTTCATCCCACACAGCGTAGGTGTAGCGTCTACAAAGTAGGTAGTTAGTGTGAGTGCGAGTTGTGTTGTTGTGTAGCGGTTGAGCCGCGAACGCGAATGTATGTAATAACTAACAACCGAAAACGTAACGATATGTAATCGAATTCAGCAGTGCCGCGAGCAGTCGTTTGTCGCTAACTGCGTATTTACTATTTACAAACACAACACAACGAAATGAACGCCTATGAATATGTCCGCATTCTAATTAGTAGTTATCTCGGTATTTGTGAATATGATTATGTCTCGATATAACTTGGCGTTTATAGAATTTGAGAGATGTTGCTTACCCGTTTTCTTTTCGTTCGCGCTTCGCGCCACACGAAATAAAAACAAAGCAGGCTAAATATTCGTAATCGCCTTGATTGCAGTTAGTGTACACTCAGCACAAAAGTAGGTAAGGTAAGTTCCTGCTACGCTAACCGTCGTTAGCGCATTCCGGATTCCGATTTGAGTGCGTTGTATGACTGGTTGCCTATCATCTTCGCTGTCTGCTTTTAACTTTGGAGTCCGTTCTTAAATAATAGTTAGGGCTAGTCCGAGGGCTAATTTCAGCTACCATCGAGTATGCATTATATTCGAGATTATATTGCACTGTTTGAGAAAACCTGACAACACACTTTTACTCAAAAAAAATATTAATAATGAATATGCCTCGGAATATGCACGAATTTGTTTGAAGGTACTAAGTATCGTTCAGACAAATGCGTTTTACGTTTTACGATTTTGCGAGAAAGCCGTGATTGGTTGCAGCTGTTTTGTCGGAGTAGACCGATGTTTTACGAAGATGGATCGGAAAATCGCAAAATTCAAAAATTAGGGGGCGCCAAAATAGAAATGTGATGAATATTTTTTGCGATGCCAAGGTCACCAGCATAATCTCCAGCGATCACGTGACCTACGTTTTGCGTTTTGCTGTGAACGTGTATTGCGATCTCGTAAAATGTCGACCAATCACGGCTCTCTCGCAAAATCGTAAAACGTAAAACGCAATTGTCTGAACGATA
>JARJDT010016810.1:0-10827 GCA_030264655.1 Leptusa sp. GC000079
TTTTGATTAGTTTAACCATTGATTATCAAAATTGTTGCACAAAATTCAAAGTGGTATGAAAACTAGCAAAAATGGAACAAGAATTCGATTTGTTGGAACGATTTTCGTTGTCCTACCTGAACATTCATAAATTAAAGCGGCAAATCAAAGAACTTGAATTCTGGGTGTCCAATAATAACGAGTTGATGGAATCGATTAAAACCAATTTGCAGGATGTCGAAAGCGTGTTAAGTAAAAGACGAGCAATGGTTATAAAGCAATCGAATCAAATTAAAATATTAAATGAAGCCACTATTGAGTGAGTTTTGTCTTTGGTCCTGAATAAGGAGAGAATAGTTTAAAAATTTTGAAATTTTCAGCTTGCAGAATAAGTTGAATGCTGCTGAAACAGTTATGGGGTTTCAAACATTAATGCCTAATGTTATCAATGAAATAAAGATGTATTGTGATCATCCAGAACAAGATACTGATCTTCAAGATGAAATGTGTGGCGGCCAATGAGGTTTTCAGGGTTTTTTTGTATTTTGAATTTTCACTTTCAAGTTTCCAACTACAAATCATTCAAGTTTTATTAAGGAGCGTTTACTTTCTGTGATTTATCTTTTGATTTAATCATGAAAATTCGTATAAAAGATTTTTAATATTGATAAAAATGCTCTTCATTTATTTAATAATAGGCAATCACAGCCTTAGAAATAAATATTAATCTCTTCAATTTTTTTAAATAATTGTTAGCTAGATGCGTTCGTTTATTAATGTTTGATTGGGGCGACCTCATGCGGCTGTTTTTATAGACTGAACCTAGTAAACGAACGCACCTCGTGTTGTATGAAGTTCGTGCCAGCTGTTGAGCTGCTGGCAACAGCGCTCATCTGTCAAATAAACATTTTTTTAATAAAATATTTCAATAAAAACTCTTTAATTCTTTAACTTTACATAAATTTCAAGTGTAATGAATTGCGCCAAATATTGTAATCACGAATGTCCCAGTTTTTACGCGTAGAACGCTTCTAATCAAATGTAATTTGCCTCGGTCGCGATTCTAACCTCAATCAGTGTCAAAGGCAAGCGAAGAATACCATGAATGTGGAAGAAAATCGCTTGCAGACATTCTCAGACTGGCCTAGCGATGCCCAAGTGAACCCCTCGCGTATTGCCAAAGCCGGTTTCTTCTACACCAAAGAGAACATCACCGTGGAATGCTTCGCGTGCCACCTAAAAATATGGGAATGGTCCTACGGTGACCAGGTGATGGCCAAACACCAGCAACTCAGCCCTGATTGCCCCTTTGTCAAAGACCCGTCTACCTCCGGGAATGTTCCTAACATATCAACTGTCAACAGCAGTCAATCAATGGAAAGCAGCGAAGATTTGCTGGATGAAGCTGCACGTTTGCGTACTTTTGCGAACTGGCCAGCCGCCAGCATTGTCACACCGGAGAGTCTTGCACGTGCTGGCTTCTATTCGCTGAGACAGACCGACTTGACGAAATGCGCTTTTTGCGGGGGTGTTGTGGGTGCGTGGGAGGCTGGGGATGATCCAGATCGGGAACACAGCAGACACTTTCCGCATTGTACGTTTGTTGTCAGCACGATTGATCCGCGATTAGAGAGCAGTTCTGGGGGCTCAATGCGGGATTTAGCAAACCGGAGCAATTTACCAAATATTAATTTAGTTAGGGATGGGAATCTGGCAGCTTTAGGTGTGAATACGCATAAAGGGCCCAAGAAGCCAAAGTATGGGACGCTCGAGGCGAGATTGTCGACGTTTACGAATTGGCCGGAGGATCTCGTCCAGACACCGGATACGTTGGCGCAGAGCGGGTTTTATTATGAGGGTAGCAGCGATCAGGTGCGATGTTTTCATTGCGATGGGGGCCTCAAGCATTGGGATCCACATGATGAACCGTGGACGGAACACGCGAGATGGTTTCCTAATTGCGGGTTCGTTGCGCTTCTCAAAGGGCAGGATTTTATTGCTGCTTGTGCGCCGGAATTAGATGCAGCTAGTGTTAAGGTAAAGTATCAATAATTCTTGGCAATATTTTAATTTAACATTCAAAATAATTCATGAAATATATTTATTACTAAATTATTATTACTAAATTACTAAACAATTATTTTAAAAACTCAAAAAAAATTGTCAATTTCACATGGAGTTTTAAAATTCTTTCTGACGGATAACCGATAAGATTTTTTTTTCTGGACTTAAATTTAATTATTTTTGACTTGTTAACTCTTTTAAGTAGGTATTTTAAAGGATTGAGTTGAGAGCAAAAATGCAATAAATTAAAAAAATACAAAGTTGCTCTTGAAATTCGGCCAAAGGTCCAACTTTATCGCTTGATTTTAAATCAACCTGAGGTGAAACTCAAATAATTCTTAGCCTGTGCAAAATTTAGTTATCCTCAACTCGGTAAAACGTTTAAAGAGTTATTTCAAAGAGTTTTTAAATTTTGAAGCTAAAAATGCAAAAAATACAAAATTGCACTTCTTAAAATTCAGACAAAGTTAAAATGAATCAGAAATTAAACTGCAATACTTGTAGCCAATTACAATTAAAAAATTAATTCTCTTTAATGTGCAAAAACTTTCAAATAGTTACTGCAAGCAGTTCGTAAAATATTGAAACATGAAGTTGGACTTGACGTGTTTAAATCTCAAACATATTCAACATAATCTGCCTGCATTCAGTTGTTTTACGTTTTATTGCTTGACTTGTATCCTTCTAACGCAATTCCAACTATTATTGCTTGCATATTTATGAATGAAACGACTAAACAAATCGATAATCGTGGATAGATTGGAATTTGCATGCTTTATTGCAACTTGTCTTCTCACTCCTTCATTCACTTCGAACAACAAATACGCCGCATTCACACCCGTATAAATAGAAAAATCTCTTGTCTGCCTGCGTGATTCATACCAATTGGCATTAGATTATTAGAAGAGAAGGTAATTATTAACGCGCTCCCATTCCCATGCTTTAAAGTGCATACACTCTACAGTTACGTACGCAAATCAAGCATATTTCAACTTTACCTTTCAAATCAGAAATTTTTATCTCCCAAACTCGGGAAAGTATGCAAGAAAGTTCTTAAAGTGACACAAATTTAGTAGATTTGTTGCCCTTACCACTGGTTGTTTGTTTTTTGCAAGGCTTTTTGTATGTTTCGAACACTTTGTAGTGAATTTATTTATGTGCGCGATTTGAGATTTGCGAGTTGCAAAACTCTGGTATGGCATAATGAGATTGCCATTACATTTTCTAATTGCGATCGAATGAGCGAGTTAACATTCAACATCCTGTTATTACGCGGCCTATTATTAAACACAATCAGTAAAATCTGTATTTTAGATTAAGAATTAATGCAAATGCGCCAAACAAAAAATTAACAAAATAAATTTCAGAAACGACCACTAATTCTGTCTACAATAATTATATTGCAATATTACAAAGACAAGATTTAAAATTTCAATTCTAACATTTTCGTCTACAACTCATCTTCTTTCATTTGGCGCCGGGTTGAAATAAATTAGATCAGTAGTTTATCAAATAATAATTTTTCCAAAATTTGCTTTTTTTGGAAACTTGGCATGTTTAAAGCTTTATTACAAAGAAATAAGACAACAATTCAAAATTTTAATTACAACTTTTTGGTCCACAATACTTACTTTACTTAAGATAAAAAAATACATCTAAAAACTTTAATAGTTTAATCTGGTTTAATGAATTTAATTGCAATTCGAAATAAGTTGAACTGTGAATGAAAGCTTGCATAACTTTTATGTTTGTTTACTGAAGAAGCTATAAAACTAACAAAAAATAAAAGACATTTAACAACTTCCTATAAGAAGCGATGTGATTATCGACAGGGACAGGAAGTGCCAGCTAACTTCACGTGTTAAACATAAGGCTTAAGTCGTCTTAAGTGTAAAGTGTAACAAAAGTACAAAAGAGTAAAGTGGAACTCATTATCATCATCAAGTGTTCCGTCTTCGTCTTCTACTATAAGTTTATAGCTGAATAAAATAATAATAAAGCGCAAAAGATCCGTTTTGTAGCATAGTTTACTTTAGGTTGAATTGCTTGCTCTGTTGTGTTGAGTTATTGTATGATCAAAATAATTCGTGCAAATAAATAATTCAAGTCTTGCACAAGGCACAAATAAATATAACGGTAGTACTCCTCGTTCTCGTTGCATGTACAATGTACAAAGTCGTGAAGGCGAATTGCAATCGCATCGAATGCGCGAAAATGGAGAAAGCAACGTGCACACTTAATAAAAATCGTGTTTGCTTTAACATTTGCCAATCGCACGACGAATGCATTAAGAGAAGCGATTTTTGCGCAAAGGTCACATTGCAACTTGCAACAAAGTGCAACATTTAAGTAACGATTAACCGCTTAACTAGAAATTAAACCATTCATGCGAATATTGAGCGCAATTACATTTTAATATCAATAAAAAATACTATTGGAAACAGCAAAGGTTGACGAATTGTTTCGCAACAAAAATTGATTGCTTTGCTGCGATTACTTTGTTAATTGTTCATGCAACTTTTCACATGAATATTTATGGAAATGTGTTCATTCAGATAAGATGCTTAATTGATTGATGCGAAATTTAATGCATAAATACAACTAGAGTTTGATTCATTGTTCACTCTCAACTTGATTTTAATTTGTGCTTGTAACTTGTAAAAATTGCAACAAGAAAAAATGATGTCAGAACTTTACTACGCTCATGCACATGACTTTTATCGACGATATTTTAATGCTTTACACCCTCGAAAACATAAAAACCATTATGTAAGTTCAACTTTCAACTTTTTAAATTAATTTTTATTGAAGTAAATTAAAGTTAAAATATGTGGGCGTTTGATGACTTTCAATTTCATTGTTTTCTTATCTCTTCTAAACTATAAGTTGATGGGGCTTTGTAGGTGGTTAATTTCAACCGCCAACACAATTTAATTCTGACTTGCAGACAATAGGCATCAATTTATCTAAGTATCATCAAAGTAGTGACAAAAACTATTTGATGTTAAATTGAAAATACTTACCATTTTAAAATATTTTTTTTTAAATTAAATTTTCGTCGAAAAATAATTAAACAGATAAACATAAAAAGTTTGTAAAATTATTTGATCCAAGAAAAATAGATATTTCAAATTAAAATACAATATGGAAACAGATGACTATGAAGTAATATTTGTTTGCAGGAATTACAATCCACAAATCGAATAACCGCCCAACATAGAAAAGAAATAACTGAACGAGAACTGCAACCCCACTTGTTATCACCCGCGACACTAGCAGCCCTGGACGTTGGCCTACAAATCGAGCGCGTGAAACAAGCAATCAAAGAAAAACTCGAACGCACCGGTATCGGTTTTTCCACAGGTGACGCTCTCATCGAAGCCACCCTCAATCTCCAGCGCGACGAAGACGAAAACGACGAGCAAATCTCCCGCAGTGTCACCAACATGCTCAACGATGTCATCTCCAGCCTCAACGAACCTGAAATCTCATCACAATCTCCACTCGCGATAGCCATGACCAAAAGTAGTTGTAATAATGTTAGCAAAACAATAAAAACGAAAGAGAACGAAAGTAGTGGTGATGGAGTCGCAACGAAGACGAAGCCTGCGACGAGCACGAGCAAGTTGTCGCTGTCGCTGGAGGAAGAAAATCGACTGCTGAAGGAAGCGCGCCTCTGCAAGATATGCATGGACAATGAGGTCGGCATCGTTTTCTTGCCCTGCGGGCATCTCGCCACGTGCATCAATTGCGCTCCCAACTTGCAGGATTGTCCGGTTTGTCGGTGCGCGATTAAAGCGACCGTGCGAACATTTTTATCTTAATTTATTCGAAATATTTTTTATGAAAAGAAAAAACAACAAGGAATTAAGATGCAATCTTATTGCAAAGCAAAGAGAGACTATGACTTTGTCGCTACAATTAATAACAATAATTATTGACAACTAGCAATTGTCTAATTAGAAATTTTTATTAGAATTAATTAATAGACGTGTCAATTGAATAGCCAAATTTTCACCGATTTCTGCGAATTTTATTAATTATGATGGGAAACTTTTAATTTGATTGGGTTGTAACAACATTTTAGTTTATATTATTTGTACATGAAATGAATATTAATTTATGAAATATTTTAATTCCTAGACGTATGTACTTTGTTGCTTATTGATTAATTTATTAGTGTATCAATTTTATAGATTGATTATTTATTAAAATACAATGATGATCACGATCAGAAATAAAGTTTTCAAGTATGGCTGTAAAAATGAAACTTCTATTGTATTCTATTAACTACAAATACAAAAACAATTCTTTTATCCTGTATCCTGTTTTATAATTTTATTGCGATGAATTATTTTTCAATATGTTATTGTTTTTTTTTTTAATAAGTGAGTTTTACTGGAAACGTGAAACCTTAGATGACTTTGATATTTGCTTGCTTTGCTTTCTCTTCACGAACGCTAACGAGCAATGCAATGAGATGAGTTCCAACCAACGAGCGGAACGTTACTTGCGATTCAAACTGTAAGTAACAAAGTATGTAAGAATAAGAAGGCACAACTGTAGAATTACTTTAAGATGGACCGAAAGTTCAATATACTTGCTGGATTGCATACTTTGTATCATCACCATCATCGCAAAACACTAGGAAGCTAGAAAACACCACATTCCTTTATTATTTTTACTTATTTACATTTAAATATTTAATATAGTAAAAATATAACAATATTGAAATAAATCATTAATAAAATAGGTTGGGTTCGGTTAATTCTTTATTATTAATTGGTTAGAATGCGAATAGCATTAAACATTTTCATTTCTACAACTTGTTAAAATGGCGCCATGTATATTTCATTCTACACTAGTGTGGAATGTTAATATTCAAGGGTAGTCGTCGAAGAACGAACATGTCAATTTCTGTTGTTGCTCATATTAAAAATCTCATGTTTTAAATTTGAAATTCAAATAAATATAACTAGCATTTGAAAAAGTTGAAAAGTCAGTAGAGCAAAAAATTATCTCTGAAGCAAATGAGCAAAGTACAAATGTAATAAAGGTAAAGCATAGAAGCGAATGTGCTGTATTGGAAATTGCAATACTTTTTGCTTTCCTTATTCTGTTTTTTTCTTGCAACGGTTTCAACGCTTTAGGTTTGAAATACTTTAGTTTAGATCGTTGACAAGAACTTTCAAAGCAAACATTGCCATTTAAAATGACTTTAAAAATAAGGAATTGGAAGCCAGAACCAGAAATGCTTGAATAGTACCTTACTAATAAAAACTAAAGAACACAACAAAATTGGCATTAGAACAAGAACAAGTTGTCTCCAATAAATTCAACCAACTAACATTTAACAAAAACTATAAGTTTGAAAGTTTAGAAAAATGTTAGCATTTAGCAGCAACAGAAACAAAAAAAAAACACAAGAAATTTTCTTTATTTTAAACCGTTAAGTGACTATTTCTGTTATATCCAAACAAAGATAAGTCTTCAAACCGTTTGCAGGTCGTCAAAATAAACTGCGCTAATGAGTTTGTTCATAATTGCACATCTAACATCACTCAGAGTCTCACATCTTAAGACGAATAAAATTATTTGAAATCTTTATTATTAGAAGTTAAAAGCGCGCTGAAAGTTTTGCAATCTTAACAACTTGCTTGCTTTCTTAAATTAACCGAGATATTAATAAATCTTAAAAGTATTGTGGTAACATGGTGACAAAAACCACCAACTAATTATTAAGATTTTAATATGAAGAGGATGAAGACATGATTTCTAAGAACGTATTAAGAATAAAAAAAGAAAAACGTTTGTTCGGGCAGCGAGTGTACTGGTAGTAGGCAAGGACGAGTTGCGTCTTGTGCAAACTTACAGCTTTACATGCATCATGGACCACGAACTGTGAAGATGAACTGCGTCTGAGTAAAGCAAAGAGACTATAAAGAGAGGATGCGATGAGATGAAGAAACTGGTTGCATTCCATTCTGATTTCTGTAGTGTCTGCTGTTGCTGCAGAGTCCAAAGTACCAAAGTTAATTTACTGTAGCAAACAAACGGCGCAAACGCAATGTGCTCAACAGCAAGAGGCGATAAAAACGACCAAATTAATTTATTTGAATCTTAACAAATTACAAGGCATTTGCAATCCGCAAATAAAATTTTACGACATCGAATACTCGCTCTCATATGAAATTTAAAGTTTGTCGTTTTTATAAATCGCTACCTGGATGCCAGCTGGGCACGTGTTGTTTGTTCGCGAGTTCATTCAAAGAAGAAGTTGAAGAGGGTGATTCGGGGCACAAGACCAACTTTTTCATTGTTGAAGATTTAACATTTTAATATGCTAGGTGCACATCATGCGAGAATGAAGGAAAAGTCTGAGGAAAAGGGACAAAGACGCCATTTGGTCCTTGCTGTTGGGTTGTGTTCAGTGTACGTGTTCGTATTTAGCCATCTGATGGTTACGGGCACCTGGTGCACATGATATCGTCGTCATGCACCTGCTTCTTGCCGCATTTGCAGCTTGATGGTGCTTCTTCATCAAGAACATCAAGTTGTGCCGTGTGCCCACTGGAGAGCAACAGCTTGTTTAACATCTGCCGTTTTTAATTCTTCGACTCGACTTCGAGGTAGTTTCAATCCTCGAAAATAACAAACAAATCGCGTATCGCGCCATAAATGAAACTTGTTATTGATAATTTTAATAGTTTTGTTGTTTTCCAAGAAAATGAATCAAATTGGTGACTATTAGATGATTCTTGATGTGTACTTTCACATGTTTAATGTTTATTCAATAAGTTTTCTAGCACAATAATCGTCAATAATTGCACAAACGTGACATACTGATGCATTTTTAAATCCTACGCAATGTAAACTTTCATGAATCACGACTATTCAGTCGAGCAACAATTATAAATAGTTTATACTGTCATAATCACAAGTCACAAGTTTGATTAAAGATTCTTTGTAATCCGCAATTGGAAGGAAATTTATAAAAATATTTGTTGATTATTATTGTTTTTGTCTGGTTTGCGTTTGCGTGAGACTCGAGTTAATCTATTTTAAGCTTTTCAAACAAACTTTACTTACCTACTTAAGTAGTTTAAAAAAAACTAATTAATTTAAGTTACTTTTAACAAGATAAAATAACTTTTGCAAACATTATAAAAAAATAATTTAGATGAAACAACGCGTGTATCAATATCAACATCAAGTGTTAATAAACTTTATTAATTATAGAGATAAGATAACGATCTAATCAATCGAATTTATTATGTTATATTACTTATAAATATAGGAAAATTACATATTTTCATAAAACATCTGCTTTTCCCTACAGTTCAAATAGATTGGTGAAAGTTAATTGCGCGCGCTTTTGATTTTACCGCGCAAGTTTCGACTAAAAGCGGAAAATTTAACTTTCTTTTTGAATGTTTCGTTGAACATTTGAAATCTTTCGAGATGAGCACAGAGCACATAAACATAAAAAAACGAGTTTTGTTAATGTTTAATTTAATAGTTTATTCAGTTTCTTGCCTTTGTAATTTGAATATAAACGAAAAACGAGAAACTATTTACCCACCCAAAGAAATCTCATCTCAGTTGCTTAGTCGAGTTTTATGGTTTTTCAAAAGTTTCAACTGAGTGTACTTTAATAATTAACTCAAAGAACTTGAGATCAACTTCAAAGAAATGACAAAGAGATGCTGTGCTACCAGCTAATTGTCAAGCAAATGTTTGTTCTCTATAAACTTATAAACATTAACATTGTGATAACTAAATTTTAATTTAACGCAATCCGTTTCTTTGTTATAGTACAATTGCATTTAATCTGTAATCACCTATTATCATGAAATGCAATTAAGATAAATTTTATTGTTTGTTCCATTTGCAATTCTTATCAGGAATATGATGGTTATAAACTGCTCGAAAAGTAAACAAACTATAAACTGAATAATTACTTATTAGCTCATTGATAACAAAAGTTATAAACAAATACAAAATAAGGAAGAAGGAAAAATATGTCGCATAATGAGTCACAAAGAATAAAGAAAACCTGAAAATGTTAATCTGTGTCATTACGATAACAATATTTTTGGCGCCATGAAATTGAAGCTGATTCATTAAAAAAGTTAACTCATGTCTGACAATTTGAAACTTTTGATTCAATGATTGGATTGAATCAAAAGTTGATTTTTATTCGTATTTTATTCTGATCAGAATAATTGACTTTTGACTTCACATCGAACATGTTTATGAAACTTGGCTGTATCGCAGCGCACGAGTTTTAAATAATAAGTCAAGGTGATATTAATAAAATCAATTAGGAATGTAACGAACTTAACAACCAAACCAAACTGAACCAAACCCAATAAAATAATAAAGCAGTCAATACTACAAATACAGAGTGATTATTTCTTGCTGGGGATTGCTCAGGATCACTCTGAATTGTAGTAAATTAAATAATTAATGCAATCCAACATGCAACGAAATGAAAACAAATTGCGCGTACTTATTTGAAATTAAAATCGTATTGCATTCTTGTTTGATGTACGTTGTTCAAATTCAAAATGCGACGTAGATAGTTCTACGCGTGATTGTTTAATATTTGAATACTAATTTTTACTATAAACAATCTTTACGTCTCCACATGATATGTATAGCACTTAACCGCAAATAATTTTGAATCGTGTGCAACTTTTGATCGTTATTTATTTATCACGTAAAACAGGATAACAGCCAGGATATTGATAGATCACATCAATTGTAAGTTTATCTGGCGCC
>JARJDT010016821.1:0-12579 GCA_030264655.1 Leptusa sp. GC000079
AAAAAACTCCCTAAAGAATTTAGATAGAAGATAGGATAGATAAACACAGACATGCAAAGCGATTATTAATTACTTTTGGTCGTTCTGGATAAGGAAAGTCATCGCATGGCTGGTAAATTCCTTCCAGGTTGTTCTGTACTTATTTGCAATTAACGTGATTAAACTGAAATGGTGCAAAATGCTTTTGCAAACATAATTCTCGTGACCATCGGTCAGTTCTTCGGTGCCTGATTTCCTGTGTTCGCGTCAGTTCAGTGTTACAAGATTAAGAACGAGAAATCGTTACTTCTTATAGATTTAGCCTGTTACAGGTGTTTGTGTCGATGGCACCGTTTTGCTTCGTTGCCACTGTAGAACGCGGGCCATGACATTGCAAGTTGTCCTAAGATTGCAACAAACAATATGGAAAAAGAATAATTGAATCGCTCTACTTACGATAATCGCAAAAACTTTAATTGTCACAATACAAGCGTTCATTTTGTGATTAAGGTTGATAGGAAGTACTAAAAGCAAATCGTCTCAGGTGTAAACCGAACATTCCTGCTATCTCAAAATCTATTGTCGAATAAACTGGTCTGGTTACCACACGACTTCGTGGTAACAGACCGGTAATGATTGAATTTTCATATTTATAATCCAACCACTTTGTCAAAAACTCGATATCAACAATTTTCATGATCATCTAGACTTCTAGTCTACAACCACGAAGTAAAAAGTGATAATAAAATAATCTTATAACGCCTTCGCATATCTACTAAATGTTGAGAATGTCGGACAGTTACATTGAGAACCAGCTTGTACCCAGACGGGCAGAAACTTGGAGCTTTCGAATCGAATGGCATTCGTAAACGATTCCGAGCTGTCCAATAATTTAGCTCCGAATTGGTGCAATTTGAATGCGCAATGAGACACTTCTCAAATAAGTAAATACTTCTATTACATGTGCTGGTCGCAGTACGACAATATTCAATGTCCAAATGGACTATTTGAAACCGGCGTTGTATCCCAATACCATTCGTATGCATGGAAATGCATTTGTTGTAGCTTGTAATTTTTACTTGCGCGTTGTGCCTGCTTGTGTTGTGACTTTAGTTGACTGTGCATTCGACCATTGGTATCGAATGTAATAAATTGACAGTAATTTGTTGGTCTCGCATATAAAAGCCGGACTCTTTATTCTCACGTAGGTGTCTTATTGTTTCCTATAGAGTAAATGTGACAAATTACAAGTATAGGTATTTCTTATTCGAATCAAGTATGTATTTACCAGACAATATGCCTACAACAATGTATAGAAGCAAACGGATAAAGGAATGAATATATTGAAAATGTACAAAAGCAGATGGCAATGATGCAATAAAAAAACATTTATTAAATAGGGTATAGGCATACGAAAACTGAGCAAATTAAACAGACACACGACATTGTCAATATAATATTCGCTCCTCTTCTGTATTCATGATGTATGATGCAACAAGGAAAAGTCCCAAAATGCACATTAAATGTAACGTATATTTGTTGTAAAGCTATTAGGAGGGTAAAGAAGGCCATAACCACACGCCAACAAACAAGAGATAACATCTTACCCAGCGTCCATTTATAGTGGAGCGGAGATGAAATCTTGGGGTCGATCGATTTTCGAAAATTTCCTTGTTTCATTTTATATCACGGTATCGGTAAAGCAAAAACATACATTGTTGGAAACCCATAAAAAACTCAATTCTCTATAAAAGTCAGTAGTATAGGCTGAAGATATAACGGAACATCGAAAATGCGAACAACCGTCCGGTATTAAAGTAGAATATTGCGCGGCGAAGTTTGTTGTATTATAGTAGACTCGCAGAACAAGTGAACAAGCAAGTACAAGCATAAACCATTATAGCCGAACGGAATTTGAGCAGAAAATTTAAAATTTACTGTGACAAATGATGGAATGATTGTTGTTTTTATCAGATTATTATTAACTCGGTTTCGGTGTTGGCTGGGATTTCAACTTGTCTCATCCACGTAGTGTTCTTGCCGGTTGCTGGAGGATTTTCGTACATTCATTCTACGCAGTTCGTTTTCGTTTCCCATCGGTGACTTCGATGCCATCGTCCATTCGTCTCACTTCTGTTTTATTATTTTCGTCAAGGATTAAGCGCGCTGCGCACAATGGGCTCGGAGATGGTAAGTGATATTACTCAAAGGATCAGATGCATACGTGTGCCATCGACCATCGTTGAGACGTCAAGACACTTCCAACTTCCACAACGCCTCGTCTGCTTTCCCGACTCAGACTAATATTCGTTCGTATTGTGCATATTTAACGTCGGCGGAATAATTACGCTCGACTCGCCGCGGTTTAATTACAATTATAACGAAACGAAAACAATGGCATCGCAACATCGCATCAGGCACCAAACGAGATACTTCTGAGAATGTCACAAGACACCTAGCGATTTAAATGCCGACATGGCCGTCACATCCACATCATGTGACATGTAACCAGTGCAGCAACGCAACATGTAGCCAGTTGCGATTTTTATTGTCGAGTATGTGCTGGACGAACAACATTTATTAAAAGCAATTAAGCAAATGGGCCTTGCAGAAAGCCATTTTATAATATTCATTATAGCCATAGCGTGCGTACAATGTCTAAAATATATCTATGATTCCAAGAAGTGCTCGGCTATTAGTTAAGTAACTGCGGCAAAGACATTATAAGCCAAAACTATCAAGAAAAACTCATTTCCTTTGGCAATAAGAAAATCATTGCAGATATTAAAAGCCGAGAAGTAGAGTAATAACAATCGTGAACATCGAATATTTTATCTCTTTCGCAACGGAGGTAAAGCAAGATTTGCTCCAGTTCAGAAATCGCACCAGTGTATACTAAGTGCCAATAAAAGTGCAAAGGTACAATATAGAAAACCGTAAACATTGATCATCAGAGAATTTCAATTTGATTGCAATTTAAAATGAATTATTCGATAAATGCAGTTCAGCATGATAACAACGTTTTAATGCAGTGCACATGGGCAAAGTAGTTCTTACGCTGTTAGCGTATCCGCGTGATTAACTGGAATAGCTGTAAAATTCGTTTTTGCTAAATTATAATTGTTTCTTGTTGCTTGTTGCGTACGAAAATTCAATCGATATTTGTTCGATTCGGTGGAATCGACCCAAATGCGCGGTTACCAACATGTTACACATGTTACAATTCATACATTGTTCACAATAATTATGAAGAATAAAAGTAAATGGTGAATCTATTTGTTTCATATGGATGGCATAGGGTCAACATTCTTCGTGTTTAACCATCATAATGTTAAAATAATGACCGGCATTCGTTGCATGTTGTTTTTTGATTCTCCTCAATTTTCAGTCCCGATTCGTTGCGTTCGTTTGCGATTGCGAGTAAACGCGTTTCGTTTCGCATTTTCGTTGGTGCACATGTGCGCATTCAAACTTTTTGTATGCGTGCGTATATGTTTGATTTACGTCCTGATTAGGTTTTGACCGTATTCGAAAAAATCGAAAAAGTAAAACAACGACAACAGAACCAGCCCGAGAAACGGTTTTTTTCAAACCTTGGGCCCGCCCGTGCAGGCGCAGGCTATTATTTTTTGATAATGCCTCCTGTAAGTTGTACATCATTATTACCGAGACAGGCAGGCAGTTACAACTCACATGCATGTATATAGGACGCGCAAGTTCTCAAAAAAGTGCACACGCAGACGGCGCAAAACGAGCGCAGAATCTTAATTGAATCGCAGAAATTCCAAACCTACACTTTCGCACATAAACCAAAAAAAACACTATACGACTTTTTAAAACAAAACCCGGCATTTATGTAATTCAGGAAAATGTCATAATATTTGTAATGGCGTGCGGCGCATTTCTTGAAGCCTTTACGACAATCAGAATTGATCAAAGACACAACCAAATTTCAACGTCAACAATCCAAGATTCTAAGCCATTATCTGAAGTTGATTGACCCTAAACGTGTGTGCACAAGCAGTTTTGCCTAAGGTCTTGGGCAGACAGGCAAAAGGCAATGTTTGCCATCTTGTTTGTTAATATAAAGGCAAGTCTTGTATTCATTCATTCTCTTGCGCTGAGTTCGATGCTGTGACGAGTTGAAGGATTTAGATTGAGCAAAGAAAAGGGTCAAGATGCCGACGTCTGCGTATGAATACATGAAATACTTGAAATTTCCATCATCGGCCAACGGGTAAAGAGCAACAACAAGCAACGCTGCAAAGCAACAACGAGAGAGACGTGCGCGTATTTGGATTGCGTAATGCGGACTTTTTTCCAACTTCTAGTTGTTCTTGCCTTCCGTGAATGTAATCCAGAAGTTAACGCAAGGCACTCAAGTTGCTAATGGGAAATCAAACAAACGATAATTATCACCTTATAAAGGCGTTTTTCATAACAGTTAGTTTGTTATTGGCCGCAAGGGCAGAAGCTCATTGAAGTTCATTCAAGTAGTTAAGTACTTTGAGCAAAACAAGTAGTCGATGTGGAAAGGTATTATAATAAGGATACTAGCTGTTGCAGAATTTAGATAACAAACACTTTGGCTGCAAAACATCTCAGTATTTCAGGTTTTGAAAAACATCCTGTAAAGCTAAAGCCGAAATAAAACAGGCATTGCGTTTTATTACTATCCACATCGCCAAATAACTAATTGCCTTTGGATGCCTTTTATATAGGGACCATTTAACAACAACAACGACTCATTAAGCTTGTTGAATGTGTACGTGCTGTTTTTTTGTAGAATCGTTGCGAGGAGTTAATGTAGCTTCCGAAATTAACAAAATGCTCATCGTACCTGTTCAACATGGACGTCCATCAAACGAGAACGCTATTTGCAAACAAGCGAATAATTTTAATCAGTTGCTACAAGTTCTGAAAATTATTCATTCGCGTAAATTGAAAAACAAAATTGAAAGCAATCGTTTTAAATAAACAAGGCCCTATAAAGATAAAGGCAAAAGAGACTCGGTAAAAGAACACGCGGAGGTGAGCGGAAAGTGTTGTGATAATTTATTAAATAAAAGTGTGATCGAAAGTGGCTCCATTGGCAGTCGAGATTAAGATATCTGAAAAGGAGCGTGATTTTAATATTCCAACTAGTTATGGAACTGTCCGCGCGCCGCGGGATGCTGCCCGTCATTCCAAGTTCGAACAACAACTGCAGCTTCTTCTCGCGTTCGCGTTGTTGCTTGTTGCTGTACCACGAAAGCGTTTTCTGATATCTTCGCCTCGTAACCAACTTGTCTGTCTCGTCGTACTTACATGTTCTGTATAACACATATCCACCTCATCTGCATCTCTATACAATTTTCATAATATTAATTTTAAAATTAAAAAATGCTACCCTCATGCGAAAGGTCTGCAAATAATTGCAACTCACAACGAACTCGCAAACTAATTTCATACAGAATTTTAAAAAAGTTCTTTTCAAACTTCTACCATATTGAACAGTTCACAATGTTCACTTCAAAGCGCGCTTCTTCTAATGAAATTCCATTTAATTAGCAAAAGTTGGAAAAAGTCCATTAAATTCTAACCATAGAAAACGCAAAACAAGTCAAACAAAGACTATACACACCTAATTCTAATATAATTAACTAATGCCCTTTTGGTGTTTTCACATTAACGAATAATGAACGGTTTTGTTATAATTCGTTTGTTTGATTTAAGAAGGCGCGCAGACGGTTCCAGTAATTACCTCCGAAACTGAAATTTACCGCGCGCAAACGATGAACCTAACTTTGTGCACCTCGTTAGACGTGCATGTTGCTACTTGTCTACATACATTTAGTGAGTATGATCGTATAAAATTCAAATTAAACAACATAATACTGAGAACATACTCGTAAAACCAACTGGAACCTAGTTACTTACATCAAGTAGGTTCACGCACTTTGACAATTTGTATTTGCCGTTTTGGCTTGTTCAACTTCAGACTCAGAACTCCAAACTCGTCTAAATATGAAAACTTTGTAATTAACTCAAGTAACTAAAAGTATCCGGTATGAATAGATACGTAGACTTAGGGGAAGCTAGACTAACTCGACTAGGTCTAGGTAGACAATCATCAAAGCGTATGATTAGAGTAATTATTTTATAATAAGATGTGACACGTTTGAGCACAGAATTCGTTTTTAAAATTTGGGCGTAGAATGTCGAATGGGCAAACAATAGGCAAAAGCACGTTTGAATTTTATTAAAAAAATAAAGATAACTACTACCTACTACAAGAAAAGGCTACGAATTGATATTAAGCAGACTTAGACAAAGCACAGACGAAATAATAATTATCTTGTGTTCTAGTTATCGTGCTAGTATAATTAAACGAGACTCTAATTAAGATACGTATGACGGTTGTACGTGTTTGGCTTATAAACGATGAATAAATAAAGCGGCAGAAGAGACCAAGAGACGTAGTTGAATATAAGAGACACGCATGTAAGTACGTGGTTGTTATAAAATTCACAATGTTGAAAAACTTAAAATATGAACCCAATATACGAGGACAGAATGCGTAGTTACAAGCATTTTTCTTGCAAATTCTTGTAAAACTTCTGTTTGCAGAATTCTTCTTGTGTACATCTTGGATCTGTTGGTTTTTTCGACATGGCTGCACTAAAAATCTTAAATGCAGTCGCAGTCGATGCAGTTTATATTTATTTGGTCGTTTTGAGACGAACTCTGCTTCTTTTGCGCTGGTTTTACTGTTAAAACGTATTGGAAATGCAACAATCCTAAAGCTAAGCAACAAAGTAAAGCAACGAGAACCAAAACGCAATCTTTCATTGCCTGAAAAAAATGCTTCTTTATAGCTACTGCGTAAGTGAATCCAATGTTGTTTACGGTTATTGCAGAGACAACGGCAAAAAATTTGCAGTTACCGCGATGGTTTGCGAATTTTTCGTGATGTTATTACAAACTACAACAGATGAGAAAAAATAAATGCTTCATAAATGTGCAATATTTAAATTAAAAGACATAAAAAGCTCTTAAAATGTGGAACCAATCAACAAACACATTGCGTTACGTGTAGTAAAAGATTTGCAGTAAAATTTACAGTTATCAATATAGACTCATGGCCATAGCAAATGGGCAAATTATTAGATATTTGCGGAAAAGTAACGCTGATTTTTTTTAATATTCGACTTTCTAATCCTTTAATTTGAAAGTCAGCGCTTTACACATTAGTCCTAGTCTTATCACCAACATATTAAATTTATAGTTTAGAGTAGCGAAAATGTAGTGAGATGCATTAGTGCATCGTCATTTTTATGCATTTTATGTGCATTTTTGCACTTAAGCACCTATTTCCTAATTTTCAATTTGTTATTAATTGAATATCATTGCGCGGCGGCGACACGTTAACCATATCTAAAGTTAAATTCATGGTTAAGCGATAGCGATGCGAATTGCGAATGAAGCGTGCATTGCAGTAAGTACATTGACTGATGTGTAAAAGAGTGCAATTTGCATATTGCGCTCACGGCACGCCAAACGACTTCTCCGGCATTTTCTGTTCGTTTACACGTGTTGCGAGCAAACTCGCTAGCGACTGACTATGGGATGCAATGCGTAAACTGTACATTCAAATGTCTATAAATTAACATTGTAACATGAATCGACAAAAATCAAGCGAAATGAGATACGCATATTTAATAGTTAAGTGCGCGCATATTTAAGAAAACAACGAAAATGAACAAAAAATTTGACTTAATAAGACCTACTGCGGGTTTGATGCGCTCCTCAAAAGCAAACAAGCCGGTTATAAAGCGAGCGGCAAATGCACTTATGAATAATAAATATTAATTTGAATTTTGAAAATTACATATCTGCAAGGTGTGTTAAGACATTAAGCATCAGCCAACTCAACGCAAATAGCCTTTTTCAATGTTATACAAAGTGATTTAAATTTGAACGATTTGATTAAAGCAATTGCTCAAATTTAATTCCAACATTAGAATTATGCTCTTGTCGGATTACAATAGAGTCACTTCATATCCTTTCATATCCTGACTTAACTTTAGACATTTCTATTGCAAATTGCAAGCTTTCAGTATGCTCGACGCAAATCTATCATGTTGAATGGCACCGCGTCACTGTTAACAATAAAATTATTCGCAGTAACGTCCTAAATACAGTGCCATAGTGTGTTGATTGCATCCAATTGTGCTCTTCTAATTTTAATATCTTATAACTGCATTTGCATTAATACAAGATGTTCCAAGATTAATTCAAGAAATTGAGAAGCCTAACTGTTCTGGAAAATTCGCTCAGGACAAATTGTATAAAATATTGTATGCAAATGTAAACGTTCAATAGTAAGTAATCGTAATAGTTGTATGCAAAATGCGATCAACAACATTGAACGAATTGACTGAGTGACTCTCAACTAGACTCAAGAGTCAAGAAGTGTTGCAATGAAGTGTTTCGCTAACAAAGCTTACAAAGCATAGGTACAATTCCGATTGATCTATTGCCGTCCGTTTTATATCAACGTCTTTTGCAATTGCAAATCGGCGAATGCCATACCTGCATGCAAAAACTATCTGCATATTATGTATGCATGCATGCATATTGTTTGACTGGCATTGACTGACTGAGTAAGTCATTTCGCTAATCAATGCAAACGCATGTGATGTTATTGCTCGCCTCTTAAAGACGGTCATAAGTAGTCGCCATGTAGCCATAACCATTTTTAATGATTTATTATCGCACTGCTTCGCATATCTTATTTGAGAACTTATTACGTTGTTACATATACATATAGGCGATGCATTTTTGCATTTATCGTGGCGTTATAGCTTCGTGCCGTGCATTCCTCTCGTTACAATTCCCATTTAATAAACAATAAATAATGCCCACGTACAAAAAAAGCGCCAACGATATTTGACATTAAGTGCGTTAGTTTGTAACTAATTAGGCGTGCGGGCAAGGTTTAATTATTTTCCTTTGCTCAATATTACGCATTCACAACATGACTTATTTCGCTGCCAGCGATTTGAACAATTAAATTGCACACACATTAACAGCTTCAAAGACGCCATCAATCACGGATCAAACCATTTAGAAATTACTGTTATTGAAGAAAAGAAAAATGATAGGAGATTAATATTAATAATGACCAGCAATGATACTGGCAAATTGATTTTAATAGTTTCCAAGAAAGTATCTGGACAATTTCAATCTCATTTACATAATTGCAGAAAATATCTAGGAAGCCAATAGAAAATAAAACTTAAAATAAAATATTGCACAAATTGCAAGGATAGACGCATTGCTCGGATACTTATATCCATTAAGTAAGTATGGGCCATTTCATTGCTACTTATATCGCCAAGCACACATTATAAGAAACTAATTGAAATTAATTAATTCAGTTCGCTGGTTGATAATAATGAGGCTTGAGTAACGTATGTAATGTTAAGTACGCATGCCGCCCCTAACAATGTTTGTTCTAGCAAAAACAGGCCAAACGAGGAAAGGAAGTAAACTCAAAGCTAAGCCTAAGAAATGGTAAGCAACTCAACTAACAAGCGAAGATCATTATATTACAACGTAATATAATTTGAAATCACATTATTAAACCTTATATAAAAGCGCCGGGATTTCTGAGAATTGTCCCAGGAACATGCCAACATGCAGATAATTTCTTTCCGTGTGCATTTGAAGCTCATGTTACAGTAATTTTCTGAATGCGTCCCTGTTTGATTTTCTTCAATTGCAAAGTCCTTACAATTTATTCCACTAAACATGTCTATTGCATTTATTTCAAACGCTTCTTTATTTCATTCTGGCGAAGCAAGAACTCGCAGGTAGGCATGGTATGTAATTTCAACTATCTAATAATAATTGTGCCTTGTTATTATTATTAATCTTACGCTACGACTCTCTTGATCTACACACACACATTGAAGTATGTGATTATTATAACTGTTGCAGAATGGAAAAAATTAAATTGTCTAAACGCATCGCATGCAGCTGGCTATAATATGTTAGACGCACGAAGATTACCAAGATTCCTTTTCCTTTTCGAATGTAATCATTGCTTTATTACAATTCCACTATACTACTGAAATGAGTGTTATTTTTTGTGTCATTTCCAACAATGCTAGGCCAAGTTGGGAGACAAAATTACAGTACAAGAAAATTTCGTGTTGGGCCTGCAAGGAAATTAACAGTCAAATTGTCGACAATTGTTCTTCAATAAACAAGTCATTTTCTTAGGTTGTTATTATGAATTATACAAGTACATTTACAGTTCCTCGGTGTAAGCTATAAAATATGAAGTTTGCTTCGAGTAGGTGCTTATATTAAACTTTTTTCTCGGAGTCTAATCCAATGCTTCAAGAAGTTCAAAGCAGTCGACTGACACTGGCATTGAACATTAAGTGTTGAATTGTGTGCGAAAATATTTTCCGCAATGTTTTTTATCCGTCAGTAAAAACGAAACAAATTTAAATTCATAGACGTGCGCAAAGTGTCTAAGCTCAGTTTAGATATTCATTGCATATAAGTACCTCCCAAGAACCAAGTATAGATTTCCTTTAGTCGTAAACTTTTAGAACTAAAAACGATTTAGTTTACTTGTTTGTGTATAAATTGCCATTAGTCGCCTTCTCTCCACAAGACATAAAATAAGCAATGTGCGAATAAAATGCCAAAACCACAAGATTTTCAAGCAGGAAAAACCGTCAGGTCGTCTATAATCAAATATAGGAATTGAAGTGTTAGAAGAAACTGCCAAGCAAGCAGTGGCAAAGTTCATGATGGCCATCATAGAAAACATAAAGTAACTACTTATGCAGTGCAAAGTTGATAACAATTATTGCAAAAACATGCAGTATTTTCAAATTGTTTGTTTGCACCGTTATGTAAGTACCTAGCATTGGAATTTCGCGGATGCTAAGCTAAATATGGTCGAAGAAAGGCGACTTGTGCAAAATATGCAAAAACCTCCCGGGAAGTTATTGTACAATATTTCGTGAAAATTTACATGTTATAGTTGTAAATGGTCGATGCCAACTGCTTCCCGTCGTTGTCTTGTTGTTTGAAAGGAAGATTGCGCTTTTTATTGCGAATACGAGTGTTATAACTACACGTGTAAGTGAACCCAATGGTCCGCTTGGTATATGATGCGTTTTTTGCATAAAGGCCGACTCCTTAGTTATAGATTTTATGGCGACAGAATGTTTTTCCGCGTACTTTCCTTACACGAACGCCTAGCCGTAAATTAACCAGCTGAAGAGGCGCAACCGAGGAGACAACTCGATTACACATTCGACTGTTTAGTGTAAGTCGTAAGTAAATGCAATTTCATACTTACAACCATATATGTACAAATAAACACTTAAGTATTTTTCCGCAGATGACACTGAACGTATATAAAATTGATAACATTATGAGCTACTCGCCATTTAAATGTTCACTGTTCACAACGAAAGTGGATGAAGAATTATTTTTTTCCAACCAGAAAGAAATGTATTCTTTTGCAGTTGGAGACTCAATTATACAATTATGCTACTGATATATTGTTTATATGTGTAAATTTCTTAATTAGTATTGATGGGTGTATCGCATGTTTGTTAATAATGAATTCAATTCGCAGCATGCAAAGTCCAGTGATGGCGCACATTAGTCAGTCAGTTTGTTTTTCAACAACTTTTATTTTCAAACTGCAATCCTTCCTGCAATCGCGGACGTCAAATGTAAATTGCCTATTGCAGAAAGTCCGCATACTTATTGGCAAAATGGTGTCGTCATTAGCAATGAACGTGACCACTTTCCCTAGATGTAATCGGTTAGAAAAGGCGACGGGACCTAAACGCACTCAATGCAAGCATTGAGACAATAATAAAATATTGCTTTGGTCCATCTACATCAGAAAATTCATATAGCTTTAATCTTGCTGTTTGTTTGTTACGAAAACTAATTGAATGATGTTTATCAAATAATTGAGTCAATATAATTTATTGTTGGACGTCAACATTTTTATTCGCCGTGCGCGTGTCTTGATTGGACCGAATTAATAATGACAAGACAAGTCGTTCTTGTCTGTTTTAGGTATGTACGTTGGGCCAACAAAGAAGCAGCGGGTCTTACTCGCGGCATTTATTCATCATCACCAATCACATGATAAACCATTTACATAGTGTTTAAAATTTCACTAGTCAGTTGTTCTTTATTTGTGAAATATTTGCAAACCCAGCATGCAGATCACTCTGTAGAGCAAAACTCACAACAATGTGCTTCAATGTATGTAAATAACGTCGATTATAAAACCAACATACTCGTATATAAAATCAGTTATTAAAAGATTATCAACGAGGAAGGGATTTACTGAACGATATAAAACGCATCGCAGATGAATGATGGCTCTGTATTTTGGTATACGAGCACAAACGAGCGAGTCAATTTCATTTTAATAATGCAAAGAAAATAAACGTTATGAACTGCACTACAAAGTTTTAATTTTTGTAGCGGTTCTTGTAGATTCGTATAAATCTATCGAAATAGAGACATAAACTTTTATTAATTGAAAAGTAATTCATTAATAAA
>JARJDT010016829.1:0-11378 GCA_030264655.1 Leptusa sp. GC000079
GGAGTATTTGGAAGGTACTGCTACAATTCGGGAGGAAATGAATTGGAAGGTTACTGAGACAATTAATCGATGTATTCCTGAGGGAGAAACGCCTACTTCCAGGTAGGTTTATTTAATATTAACCAAATAAAGTGCAGATTTTTATTTACAATTATATTCTTGTTAATATTCAGTTCTTTCACTTCTTTGGGTGTTCAAAAACTTATCGCTGCTAAGGAGGTTGAGGAAGCTGTTGCATTGATGTTAGCGACAAGGTAAACTTGGAAAAATTACATTGAGCAATTTTTATCACTTTTCTTTTCTTTAGAGATAAATATCCTGATATGATAACAAGTTCGGAAGATGTGATGGAACAGTTGGAGGAATTTTACAAAATCTTCTTCAATATCGGTAAGTCACCAATGTTTGTTTTATTTGTACAGCCAGATTTTTATTCTGTCATTTTATGAATATTTATGTGCAAATCGCATTTGTTTTTAAAAACATTAATCGCTATTTAATTAGCTGTATTCAATGCAAAATTCATCAGCGTCATGAAAAACCGCCCCCGGTTGCGGCTGCAAAAAACATCAAATAAAAATCTGCCATCGTATTAAAAATTCGATGGTTTATAAAAACTTAAAATTCGATTATGAATCGCGTATAATTCAATTACAACGCCATATTTTCCGCTCGATTTTTCGCATTTCCGCAATGCCACGTTCCCACGTTGTTGACTGTTGAATGCTCATAAAGTGTGTGCGTTCGGTCGCCATTTACGATTTACTTAGCTGTATTCTAACTTGTGCGCACAGGCATCGAAACGGAAATTTAATTACGTTTTTTAATGCTTCCCTCGTCCCCATTTCGGTAATTTCATGATGAGTATCAAATACATTTATTTGCTATTTTCAATTAACTGATGAAATGTGAAAGGGTGACTTATAATTAAAAAAATAAAATTACGTTGAAACATGGCCATAATACAATGGGACACCGACGAACAATTTTGTAACGCAATATTTTATTGTTTTATTGGAAATAGGTTAGTTTAATTTGATTTCCGTTGGGAATTGATGCGTTCGGGGGTTAGGCTTTAAAAGCAAACCAACAGTATGACTAATCAACAAATATTTATCGCCCAATTTTGCTGACCCTCGATGCCCTGCTCTCAGCAAACGAACCACGAACGTTCCATTTCAACAAAACCATAAACAACAATGTAAACATACGCTACTGACCGTATCGTACTATTTGATAATATCCTACACCTTTATCTATCAATACAAGTAGCCCGCCTTTATGCAATATGCTGCTATACGCCCTATTTAAATATTTATTTGCCGTTTCATCTCAGTGTTATAATGATTGCCTTCATTAATTAGTCAATTTGCGATTTGCGAACTAATATGACTACCTCTTCAATTTAATTAATGTCGTGTAATTAGCAATTATTGTAGGTGCGTGTTTTATTTTCCCATAAATTTTTAATAGTTTCGTGATCAAATCATCTATTTTGTATCGAATTGTGTATTATATAAACCATGACAATTTAAATTTTAATCACGCCCGAATGATTTTATGCATGCATTTGAAGTTGGTACGACGTTGGTACTATAAATATAATCCGTTCACGTTTGAGATTTTTTATCAAATCCCGACTTGAAGTTTCTAATTTGATGGAATATATTTTTATTCACGATTTTAGTTTTTCTTGATATTATTTTAATCATTTTATTGAATGGTTGATTGCAACTATTTAATACGTTTAAAATACATTATGACATTTTTTAACGCCTACTTTTCAAAATTCTCAATCGTGAACGGAGAATATGTACTTCATACCGCAATAGAAAATGCTAACGACAACCAACCATATTTTATCAGCCGATAATATTGATGGCATTGTAGGTAGGAAGCACATTCCGCCATTCCGGTAGGACGCAAACGTCAATTAAGCGCATTTGTAATTAAATTTCGTGCTGGCGGCGTCGCCGGGCGCTCATGCTCGTTCCCGTTGTTTGCTCGATTGTATTATGTGTCTGAATCAACCCTTTCTTCTCTTGCTGCGCCCTTCGTGTTGCAGCAAGCAGCACGTGAGCATATTGCCGATGCCATGGCGCAATTGGTTTACTATTATCAATGCAATTTTGATGGTGCCGCCAAAACCGCCACTATTACATTTGATGGCGTTTTGGATGAACATGACTATTGCATCGATAGTCGTAGCGTACGTGCACACATTATTCCGATACGATTGCAGTACCAATCGAGCGCGTATTTATTTCGATTCCCTGATATTCATATTCGATATATTACGATACAATGAGCAGGAATCTGAAACAATTTAAACAATTTGTAACCGTTCTGCATGGGCACGTTTTGTAATTGCAGCAACAATAACATTACAACCATGCACAATTTTAATATATTGTACGCTTAACGGAATATTGTTATTGCTAATTGTTTCATGAGATGAGATTCAATTGCACTCAAAAGCGCGCACATAGGACAATTAAAACTTAAAAACTTGTATATTAATTGCGCCATTGTGGAGAGTATTGTGTTTTGTATAATTAAATTTCCGATATTCTGGTTTAATTAAATTATCCAGTAATATTAAAAATAAAATATTCTTATTCATCATGAATTTGGTGTTGATATTTGTGAACAAGAAAACTCAAAACTCGAGTATTGGCATGACATCTAATCATTTGACATTGATAAACTGCTCTCTTGCCATGCTTTTCGGATGTTATACAATAAAAATTACAAAAGAAGTAACGTTGGAGTACCAAACATCCCACAAGAATCTACTTCAATTGATCTTCGTATATTCAGCCAGACAAGTTTAACTTTTAATAAAACTTCAATACATCATTCCCTCCAACTTTACAAATGGCTGTCACTCATAAAAGCAGCAGAAAGCTAAAAATTTATTGGCAAACGCTCAACTCGAGTAGATAATGGCCTGAACGTACAGCAGATCGCACAAATTCATCTATCTAATAACAATGAAAATAAGTAACAAATTATGAAGACTGCTAGAAAGGTTAAGCTGCTTGCGGTTGGTGATTGATGGCAAAATGGCGCTTTTTGCTGACATATGAGCTCAATTTTCAAGTGTGGAAAATTGCGTTGATTGACACAATGACACAATCGCGTTCTTGTTGCATTTGCTTTTTTGCGCGTTGAGCTTGGGAGTTTGAATCCGATGGGTTTTTGAATGGCGTTCCCCGCTGCGTACTTCATTGCTTCCATATTATATGCTCGTTTATCGTTGATAACAGTCGAAGCTTTCAGGGACGCCAACGCATAACGCGTACACCAAGGGGATGTTAGCTATGTGTTGCTAAAAAGTTGACATTTTTAAGCGATGTCGACGTGGAGTTGTGTACGATGTTGGCGTATTGCACTGACTTTCTTGTCGCTGCTGGTGTGTCGATAAGGAAAAATTAGAAAAGTCGTCTAGACATCGAGAAACGCCTTTCTGTTCACTTTTGAATTGGAATGAGATGAATTATTATCATGAATCACAACAAACGCCCAGACGCCCAGAAAAGTTCAAAGTTTAAAAATTATTTATACATTAGATATTTTATTAAAGTTTTGCAAGAATTGACAAAGCGTTTAACGCAAAGTTTTAAAGAAGGCAGAATAATTGAATGAATAGATTGGTGAGATTCGTGGTAGAAAGTAACGAGTTCAAAGTTCAATATTAATATTTTAAGAAATAAAACTTGGTAACTAAATCATGTATTACAATTTTTTTGGCCCTTTCAAATGTAAATTCTTTGCACTTAACACGGTGACTTTCGAATCGTTTTTCATTTTTTGCCTTTTCTGTGCAGGCCTAACAACATTCAATTGCACACGTGTATAAATTATATATTGATGGATTGATCCATTATGTTTTCTCCCCTTTTCGACTTTTTTATTTCCCGAATTTTCCCCTTTTTGCTGATTTTAATTTTTTGTTCGACATTCTCATATTTCCCATTTCGATTTCACCTACTCCCATATGAAAATTATCTTCAAATTCTACACATGCACTTGCTAATTTGCCAATTTATAGTATTTCTATGATTTGTACAAGTAGGTTTTTGTGTTTTTGACAAGATTCGAGTTCACTTAACGATTTTGTTATTTGTTCTCGAACAATTTAACTTTTTAATTTTATGTTCTGGAAGCTTCGCCGATTGCAAGAAAGTTTATTGCCATCCAGTTGAATGTTTTCCATGCTTTTTAGCGCTTGTTGACTTTGACTTTTTGTCGTCAGCATCGTCGTCGTCTTGTTGGAAGTAATTGGAATTGTTGCCGAGCCTATTAGCGAAGGTATGCAAAAAAAATAATATGCCTAGACACGAAACAAAAGACAACGTTGACACTGTTCGAAATTGTATTAATTTTTTGCTAATTTCATCGACGTTCACCAGAAAGATGGAAAAAAAATTGAAATTGATGAAAGTTTACAAAAAATAAATGAAATCTAAAAGCATTTTTCTTTTGCTAAAAAATGGAACGTACTGGCTTAATGTTTAAAAAAGGAACATAGAAAAAGTTTGGGAATAAAAAAAAATACGAAACGAAGAAAAAGATGTACACGCACGTGCCTCGAATGGCTGATTCGTGATTTCTTCCCTTCTGGCGGCCCTAATATTCGTGCTTTTGGTTTTGTGCCTTTACTTTCTTTAACTTTTCTTCACTCACTTTTTCCTCAGTACGCCCATTGTGTACGTACAAGTTCTTGTATTCGCAATGTGTTGCGGTGTGTTCCGCCACGGGTGCCGAACGCCGCCGGCGTAGAAGGGTTGAATGTTAACCTGTTCCGCTTGTTCCGGTCTGTTTGCTACGAAAAGCAAGAGAGAGAGCATGAATACCATTCCTACAGGAATAATAAGAACGAACGGCAAACAAAATTGACGATGGTATAGAAGCAGAAATCCGACAAATGTTCAAAGCTTCAAAAGTGCCTATTAGAAAATCTAGTTTTACACGTGCAATTGCACAGAACATGACGATGATAGAGTTGTCATGTTTCACGTTCATCCTTTGTCTCGTTTAACATGTCAGTTACACATTATTACAAAGGATTGTGCTTGTTTTCTCATCAAGTCTTTTTTAATTTAAAAATATTTTTTCGGTTACATTCGGTATTTTGTCGGTGTCTTCTTGGATACTGGAAAGCTCCGAGCCACCATTTTTAGAAATCTCGCATTGTCACCTTTATTATCCTCGTCCTTGGCACTCTGGAGCGTTAAGGTGCGAACGCTAACAACACCTCTGCTTCTCAACTATTCACTTTCTTCCTGGCTTATTGATTGATTCTGAAGTATTTCTCCCTTTGCTGCTTTCTGGATTTCCGATATTTCTTTACCTGCATATGTATATCTTCAACCTTATATGATTTGACGTTGATGTTGTGCAACCCTCTTAAAATATCATGTGCAAACACGTGTAATGTTTGTTTATTTTCCTTACGAGGTGCTCGAAGATTCCGCATAGCATAGCAAACTAATACGAATTCCGAGACCAAGAAGAAGGCTACGGAGAAAAAAAACGAATTATGTTTTTCCGCTTGATAAACTTTTCTTTTTGGGAGCCCCAGGCGTTATGTTAAAATTACTTGAAAATACTTTCAGAATTCAACAGGTTCGAAAATTAATGATATGGAGTTTTTTCTGTCTTGAAAATCTGAAAGTAATTTAATTTTAATTCGTAATTGTCCCGAAGTAGACAAGAAGACAAGGTAGTAAAAGGCAAGTTAATTGAAACGGGGGAAATACAAGCAGTTTTTTCAAAGTTTATTTATTTTCCAACCTTACGACTATCACAAAATTACATCGAACAAATTGGCAAAATGATTCATTCCATATTTTTGTTAATTAGTTATATCGGTTTGTTCAGTTGATTTCATTTTCTCCATTAAATAAATTACATTTTTGGCATATTATCTTATTATTGTTCATCAGTGTATATTTGCAGATATTAAAGAAATTGGTAATTAAAGAAATTGTTACAAATTTCTATTATATAAATTAAAGTCACAACCAATTGAACTTTTACAAATTTTCTATTCAAATTTTCAATAAATAATTGGCAAAGACAATTAAAAGTGTAGTCAAAACATTTAAATTATAGCTACTAATATAAATTACTAATCATATATTTTTATAAGACATTTATTTACAAGTAATATTTTTGTAGCAAAACTTACTTTTCTTATCATTTTTATTATGTTTAAATTATTTAAACTTTGTGTGTTTCTTGTGTGTATTTTCTTACATTTATAGTAATTTTAACTATCCTTCTGTAAAATATATTTATCATTCAGTATTTCGAAATTTACTCGCACTTTTACTCTGTTCATGCATTCCATATTTTACAGTTTTCTCAATTTTCTTAACACACATCGGAATTTTTATTTATTTACGAGAAAAAATACGAAACTAGATTTAATGCACACATTTAAAAAATATATTATTATAAATATAAGTCAATAGATATATTTTAGTTATTTGAATGCCCTGCAGGTATTTCGAATTAAGTTATTGTTTTTTTCCAACAATGATCTAATTATCAATATCCACAAGGTATTTGCTACAATAAATAGTCTTTATTTGTTGTTCCATTATTTTGTGTTTGGTTTGCTTTAGTGGTTTTCAATTTTTCTTTGTTTATTTAGGTATTTGTTTTTGTTTGTGCTATTCTGCACCCCTCTGTTTACTATCATAACTTTATTTTCCCTAGAAAATGTGCTTTTTCTATTATCTTATAATTATATTTTATTTAAATACATATTATAGTACACAGTTTGTACAATTCTTTGGAATATTCCGTTATTATAATGTAACTTACAAGAAAAACGCATTAGAAAATTTATTGTAATTTGTGAATTCATCAACGTAGAATTTTAAGCATTGTTTTTATCGACTCCGAAACTTATACATATTTAAGTATTTTATTAATGTATCACAAGCACTTTTTACTTATCTTTACAACTTATTTACTTACACTTTACATATCTGTTAATGCTGTATCAGTTCTGTGCGGGTACGTTTACACCGTGTTACTGTCATAGAGAACTAATCCGCGCTCCTCTTCCAAAGGATCCAAACGCAAATGTCACCATAATTCCGAAACGCTCGGTAGACTGCTCACCTCGATAAGATCGCCTTGATCTTGTTGATACGCACGCAGTTCTTGCAGATCATCGCGCGTACCCCGCGACATACGACTACTCAATGTGATTAGCACTAAGGTTGCAACCATAATACCAATTATAAGCAAGTACATGCCTGGATGCCGTTGTCGTTTATTTTCAATCATTGTCGTACTATATCTTGAGGCTTCACCTCTGCTTTCACTCGATTCGGATGCGTGAGTTTGTTTATTTTCTATCAGCGACATCGACTTAATATGTTTGTCGTTGGTATTTGCCGAATTGCTTTTGGAATCCTTGGCATATTCTTCATTGTCGTGCTTTAGATATTCAGTAGGTACCTTTCTGGCAGATGAATTTTTCATGAATAAATTACTTCTGCTGGTGCTACTAGTGCGACTGCTTTTAGTGAAGGTGCTGGTTGCGTAGCTGAGAGGGATGCTGGTGGTACTTGCGATAGTGCCTGTTTTAATAGCTTTGGGCCAAATGGTCGACGTAATAGTCCTGCCTATGACGTCGTTTTGCTCAAGCGGTCTTGCCACTTTCAAGTTTCCATTTACTTTTTTCCTATCCGCATCGGCACTGGAGTTGCCATCGAGGAAAGCAGCATCTTCACGCAACCTCGGATGCTGATATGTTGGTGCAGTTGGCGGAGTGGTTACTTTTGCATCTTGTCGTAAAATATTCATGGCGTAAGAATTGACTTCATGCTCTGTGACTTTACTAACAGCATCTTTATCATCACGTTTTGCCGCAGACGTCTGTTCATGAATAATATCGTCCGATTTGTGTGCAAATTTGCTTTTGATTGTTGTTGCAAAGTCACTCGCACCACTTGTATTGACAAGGTGCGGAATGCTAGTGGTGGCGCTTTTTCCCGAATAGGGGAGTGTTGTTTCCTGCTCAATATTTGTTTCTTGCAAACTTTGCAAATCGACAAGCAGCGTTCCCCACAGCTCTCCAGGCGATTGGCAATAGACTTCTCTGTACTCCCCAACTTCCTGCCGCCTCATCCATTCAGCCAACCACTCCAAACCGCTGCAGTTCAAATTGTTATTTCGCAAGTGCAACGAACGTAGTTGCGGTAAATAATGTAGCATATCTGTAGGTAGATATTGAATTCGGCATTCGCTCAGCTCCAACTCTTGGAGTTCGCGAGCGGCCGCCAATGCAGCCACGTCAGCTAACAATTGCTTGGCGAGAGCAGGACTTCCACGCACATCCAAGGTTATTAAATGTTCGGTGGAGGGTAAAGGAAAAGCTGCTTCCTTGACGGTTGGCATTGAGACGTTCAAGTGTCCCAAGCGCAGCACGCGTAAACCTAACGGTCCAGCGAGTATGCCAGCCGGCAGCTCACGCAACGGATTCGCCGATAAATCTAAACTAACGAGCGATGCCATTTGGCTGAAGGCCCCATCTGCAACCTGCTTTATGCGATTGCCGTTTAACAATAGCACCTCCAACTGATTCATGCCGTCCAAATCCACGGGACGCAACACTTCAATATTGTTGTATTCCAAGTGGATTACTTTCAGTCGTTCGGGCAACGAGTGAGGAATGCCAACTAAATTATTATTGGTCAAGTAGAGAATGGCGAGCATTTCCAGTCGTCCTAGTGCGTCCTCTTCGATTTCGATGAGGTCATTCGCAGTCAAATCAAGCAATTGCAGTAGCGGATAAGAATCCATATCGCCACGATTCACAATCTTAATCTTATTGCTGGCAAGATGCAATGTCCTTATTGAATGAGTCATGGCAGATGGTACTTGGCCAATGGATATTTCCGATGCGTCTATTGTCTGCAGCCGCTTGCCGGTTGCAAGGAACAATGACGCTTCGCCAGTGCCAAGTTGACTGTTCCCGGCTAAGACTAATCGCGTAAGGGATGATAGTTCTAATGATCCTGGCGTTATTGTTGATAGGTGATTAAAGGATAAGTCCAGCTGTTGCAGCGATGATAACCCTTTGAATGTGTCATCTTTCAATGACCTCAAATGGTTACGACTCAGGTTAAGGTGCTGTAAACTGACAAGCCTCTGGAAAGCGTTATCCTGTATTAAGGATACGTTGTTTTCGGCTAGATCCAAGCACTTTAAGGAGGTAAATCCACTAAAACCACTATCAATTAACACATCCAGATGATTGGCACTCAAATTCAGCAATTGCACTTTGTTCAGTTGTAAAGTTCTTAGAAATAATCCCAATAAGGATGTTAAGTTCCTTCGCGATAAATCAATTAACTCTACACTATTGTTTGACACACTTTTCACTACGTCTTTAAGATCACTCAAGTCTTTGGACACATTTCTGCTTGTATGATTATTAGTTGGGGTGAGATTTGGTGATTGAAAATTTTTATAAGGGATGAAAAACTTGATGACATCCTTATTGTCCTCAGATAGCGGATTGTTTGTGGTGGCATTTTCAGGTTCGCTGACCGGCGTGATAGGAAGACTGATGTTGATGCACTCGACACTTGTCGATTGCATGCAGGTGCAATTGTTACATTTTTCTGCATTGCTTTGCGTGAACTTAGCGGACGAGATAAAAGTCAGGAGGACGAAACTAAAGACGATCGATCGGTTGTTACCTATACGAGTAGACGTCATTGTTGCGGCATTTTTTAATCTTGAATTTGCAGAGTTATTTATGTGGCGAACATTAATTGTCTCTTTGTGGGTATGCGTTTAATTGGTTGATTAATAAGCATCGCGTACGTGAAGGACGTTCGGTGCGGAATGAGAATCGACTCGGTGCGGTCGTCGTGTGCGGCAAGGACGACGCCAGTCGACGCTCACTGTGAACTGAGCCTGCATGGAAAGCATCGACAATGGATACCCGGCCGGTTCAGCGTTGAAATTCTGCGATTCGTTTCCGAACGACGACCGTCGACCCGACGTCGGACGAAGCGAAGGAAAGCGGAGCTTTCCCTGTTTAAGCTTTCCACGTAGTTGCTGCCAACTCGGCAGTCACAGGCACCGAGTATGATGACGACACCACCATCAGGCGTCGCTTCATTCAAACTTTAATCGTGTTTTCAAAGATTATTAGAAATTACAATGAAATTCTCAACAATTACGCTCAGAATTTATTATTGGAATATCTTGAGCTACAATTGAAATTGCTTTCTGAAAATGAGTTTACTGATTTGTCTTCCTGCAGTCAAATTTCAATTTTTGAAAAGCTTTTTGTTTGCTTTCTTTTTTCTCTTGTTGGTAATGTTTGAGATTAATTTGATTTATCATCTGTTTTATCGACATAAATCAGACAGCTTCTCTGTGTGGGAAGTGTTTGTGGGTGTAGGTTCAATCTGACTCCGGCTGACTGTTTCCAGGTTCGGTTTGAGTGCAAGTGGATTCGTCCTGTGCGTGTGGCACTGGGATTCAGTGTGCGGTGCAGGATTTACTGTGTGGCAACTTCTCGTACCTGTGGCAGTCGTAACGTCACGGACGAACTGTACGAATGAATGATGGTCGTTTCGCAAACATTCCTTCATGCAATTTGTAAATTGCAAAAAATCATATTTTGTTCCATTTGTAAATTACCTTCCGTTCACTTCAGATATATCATTTCAGCTTTAATTGTTAATTAAACATATATCCATTAGGAATTCTCTTTGAAGGCATAAACAACTTAGTGCGGGTAATTAGAAATGAATAATTATTACTAGTGATTTTCGGTGATTATGTTCAAGCATGCAAGCAGCTTTACGCATTGTAGTTTGTAGGTATGTCATGAAGTTAAGCTGTTATGGTTTGCCCACTCCGAATATCTCTGTTCTGTTCTGCTTCCTCATGCCTAGCACTGGCAGTTATGCTGGTCTGGTTCTTGTAATATCTGCTTGCATTCGCCGGTAAATTTGCGAATACCCACTTATGCTTAAAACATAACCAAAACAAGCCGCATATTCACCCATTACGCCCTTACCATTAAGTTAAGTTAGCTATAGTCGCATGGGGGCTCGATTTATGTTTGATGTCTGCACTTTCTGCTTTTACCACCCACGCACGTGCGTTCAACCATTGTGATTTAGCTTTAATAGTTGTCCTTCATCCGATCACTTACCAGTTACAAGCACCCACTTGGGCTTCGTACAACTTGAAAACATGACCAAATCCTCAACCCTAAAATGTCTTTCAAGGTTGATTTGTGGATTAGACTGATGGTATTGGCAAACAGTCATCTTATAATTCGTATGCGTTACAATTAGAAGGATTGTCAGGATAGCGAAAGACGA
>JARJDT010016839.1:0-11212 GCA_030264655.1 Leptusa sp. GC000079
GAAGTATACGTATTGGCCCTAATTTTCGATGTCGGGATTTTGATGAATATCCACTAATTGAGGTCCCCTGAACCCAAAAAAGTTGTTTTTGGAGTGATGTCCGTATGTATGTATGTATGTATGTGCGTCTGTACGCCCTAAATTTGTGAACACGATATCGTCTGAACCGCTGATCCGATCTGGCTGAAATTTTTACAGGTGGTAGATACCCATTGGGAATAGATCTGATTAGATTTTGGGCCAGATCGGAAAATACCTAACCTCAAAATAAATCATTCAAAGTGTAAATCGAGCATATCTCTGAACGTATGCATCTTTTAGAGAATTCAATTCTGCTTCTGCACCATTTTTGTATTTTTTCTCTAAAATGCATTTTTTATCGTAAAATTTGCAATTTTCAATTTAAATGTTCGCATTATTAGTGAATGCTGTAGGCGTAACCATGGCAACCATAACAACGTAACTATGCATCCCTGTGTCCATTGTGGGCACCACATGACTTCGTGGTCATAGGCAGGTAATGATTGGATTTTCAAATATCTGAGGCAACAACTGGCAACTGGGAGCGAAGCGAGTTGTCGTAAATGATTGGGGCACGCCATTCCTAGTTACGCCACTGATTAATGACTATTAGTGACGCTTGTGAAACGATTCAAGTTGATCATATTTTATACTAACCATTTGATAAGGCATAACCACAAAGAGTAGCACTGTTCATTATAAACGAACGCACGTTTAGATATATGTAGCTTAAGTCACAATCCCCTCCTTCTTTCGTTACTAGATTACCAATAACAAAACAACCAAAATCTCAAAATGTACAGTGTAAGTAGTTCCCGAAAAATCGTGTTATCATACGCATTTTATAAATATTATCATTAAAATGACTTTGGAACTTGACATTGACCATTCGACCATTCGTCGCTTGTTGCGTTTTTGTTACTTCGTTTTACTTGCATTTTAATTTATTTGTTATTCGTTACTCGCTTGAATTGATTTATTAACTTGTTATTTCTTGAAAATGGGTGGTAAGTACACAAAATTAGATCCGATGGAAGTGAAAGTTCCACAGTTATCCGATCTTTTGGAGCGCGACCCGTATTTGAAGCCCTATGAACGCGAAATACGCCGCCGGTAAGTTATTCAAGTCAATTGAAATGGTCGACCTTCAACTAAAAGTACCTTATTTCAAATTAAAAGATATGCGTGCCTCAAAGATATTCGCGAAGAAATCGACATAAACGGAGGCGGAATTGATCAATTCACAACCGCTTACAAATATTACGGTATACGCGCACAACCCGACAATTCCATAGTGTGCCGCGAATGGGCGCCTGGTGCCAAGCAACTTTTTCTAACAGGCGATTTCAGTAAGTGCGCGCCATATTTAAATTTCAAAACCTAAATCATTTCGCAAAACAATAAATAGATGGCTGGAACAGGGAAAGTCATCCGTACAACAGACTAGAATACGGAAAATGGGAGCTTATCCTGGCTGCCAAGGAAGGTGGAGCATGTACCATTCCACATTTGTCTGAAGTGAAAGTAAGTAAAACTCGGTCAGTAATCAAATTTTGTGAATGAGCATTATCAAAATGTTGAAAGGTTGTCATTCAAACCGACGAAGGCAAGGTCGATAGGTTATCACCATGGGCAAGTTATGTCGTCGAACCGCCCAAACATGAAGGCACGATTTATAAACAACGATTTTGGAATCCGCCACAGCCTGAAGTAAGTAAAACGCCATTTTGAATTTGATTTCAAAATGTTTCCATATATTTATTTGATTCCTCAGCGATACATATTCAAACACGCTAAAGTAAACAAGCCCCAAAGTCTTCGTATCTACGAATGCCATGTTGGTATAGCTACATCTGATCTAAATGTTGGCTCCTATGATAATTTCACGGAAAACATTTTACCGCGTATAAAAAAACAAGGCTACAATGCAATCCAACTAATGGCAATCATGGAGCACGCATATTATGCCAGCTTTGGATATCAAGTCACCAATTTCTATGCCGCGTCCAGTCGTTACGGCACACCCGAACAATTAAAACGACTTGTTGATAGGGCGCACGAGATGGGCCTATGTGTCCTCTTAGACGTCGTACATTCCCACGCCAGTAAGAACGTACTCGACGGTTTGAACCGTTTTGATGGAACCGATTCCTGCTACTTTCATGCTGGATCGCGCGGTTACCACACTCTATGGGACTCGCGTCTTTTCAACTATTCCGAATTCGAAGTGCTCAAGTTCCTCCTATCAAATCTGCGCTGGTGGCTTGATGAATACCAATTCGATGGGTTTCGTTTCGACGGTGTGACTTCCATGTTGTATCATTCCCATGGCATTGGCGAGGGCTTCGGTGGCAGCTACGATCAGTACTTCGGCTTAAATGTTGATACTGAGGCTGTGGTTTACTTGATGTTGGCAAATGATGTCGTGCACACTTTGCACAAAGATGCGATAACGGTAGCTGAGGATGTCTCGGGAATGCCCGGGACGTGCAGACCTATCAGCGAAGGTGGAATGGGATTCGACTACCGACTAGCTATGGCCATCCCGGATAAGTGGATCGAACTTCTTAAAGAGCACAAGGACGAAGAATGGGATATAGAGAACATCATACATACTCTAACGAATCGCAGATGGATGGAACCGACCGTGGCGTATGCCGAATCGCATGATCAAGCCCTTGTTGGTGATAAAACTATTGCATTCTGGCTTATGGATAAGGAGATGTACACGCATATGAGCTGTGTTTCACCATCGTCAGCAATTATCGATCGCGGGCTTGCTTTGCACAAAATGATACGATTGATTACGCACGCGGTTGGTGGTGAGGCCTACTTGAATTTCATTGGAAATGAGTTTGGACATCCCGAATGGTTGGACTTTCCACGAGAAGGCAATAACTCGTCTTATCATTACGCTCGTCGGCAATGGCAACTCGTCGATGACGACACACTCAGATATAAATACTTGAATAATTTCGACGCAGCAATGAATCATCTGGAGGAGAAGTACGGCTGGCTCTCCGCGCATCCAGCTTATATCAGTTGGAAGCATCAAGAAGACAAGGTGGTTGTATTTGAACGAGCTGGACTGCTCTTTGTTTTCAATTTGCATTGCCAGAATAGCTTCACCGACTATAGGGTGGGTTATGATGGAAAGGCCACAAAACTACGCGTAGTGCTCTCCACTGATGACAAGTTGTACGGGGGACAGGAGAGAATTGATTGTAAAGTGGATTACCCACTGCGTGGGGAGGGTTTTGCAGGAAGGAGAAACTCTTTGCAGGTTTACATTCCCTCGAGAACTGCCATTATTCTTGCACCAGCATAATTTAACGTGTTTTTTGTTTGTTTGTCAAAAATCCAATAAATTTATTGTACATTCATTCAACTCATTCGCTTAATAACTACTTTTCACAACATTTAATTATTTGGTAGCAAACGACTGGGACTTGGATAGGGGGTGACTCGAGTATTAACAAGATAATATAGGTAACAAGTCTAAGTTTAAGTTAATGTAAATATAAAATGAACACACATTTCTTAAATGCTAGGTTAGGTCTACACCCAATACTGATTTCTCCTTAACATAATATTTCTTCCTCCACAAGGAGCCCCTGCTTCAGTACCACAACTACTCCACTCTTCGTGCTCTTCGGCGTATGGATACTTTGCCTCTCCTTGGTCCATCCGACTCAAGGGTGTCACTTTACAATGTGGTAATGTGGCCTGAAGGGGAGATGCAAATCCATCGCTCTTGATCAAAGGAGGCGAGGCTGTGATTAGCCTATCAGGAGGTCTGGGTAGTGGCAACTCGTTCTTATCAAGTTCGGTTATTTCAAATGATCGGCACTTGATGATAACGATAACTGCCACACCTAGAATAACGACCCCTGCAACCATACTGACTATAAGGAAGTAATCCCGAGTCATATTGGGGCTTGCAAAGTGTAAGCCACCCTCATGGCCGGCTGGATCGTTGGGCCCAGCCAATGTTGAATAGATATCATTATGTATAGGAGAACGTATGTGGAGTTTAAGTTGTCCCACTGCAGGTTGAAAGATCGATGCAGCAAGAATAAAGTCTAGCCGATCAGCTGTACCCGCATACGGTACCTCGATATCACGGATCGCAATGTAGATAAGCCCACTTTGTAATTCTTCGTGTGTGAATCCAGTCACTAGGGTGTTTAATACATTGCGTTGCTCGCCCGAAGATCGAATGATCTTTCGCACTTCGCCATATTGTGGCTGGGAAGTGATTATATACCGGGGATTACTGTTAGTTAACTTGGCCAAGGGGGTAGCGTCAAGAACGTGTAGACTTAGTTTATTCACTTCACCAGCTAGAACAGTGCAATTGCCTATTTGCATAAGCGGCTGCACTCCTACTTCCACCTGCACTTCTTTACCAAACGATGAGTTACCACCATGTATGCCTACCCAGATCATCATAGAGTCGTTAGCGGTAGTCATATCACGTTGCATATACATCACTCGGTCATTGTCAACATCATCTTGCACAAATTCTGCAGCAGAAGCATCTCGTACGAAGAGCACTCCATGCCTTGGAGCAGTAGTAATCCGGTATTGAACTCTTTGGGGATTTGCGTTAGTCCTTACAATAAATTGTTTAGATGACAAAAGAACCACGTTCATTCCTTGTTGTATGTTAACTGGTAAGCCCTTACTAACATTCAATGAAAGAGGCAATACTTGCACGTTGAACACGGTATATTCCGGTCTGAATTTACCATCCCAAACACGTAAATGAAAGGTGTCAGTCAATGTTGAAGTATTATGTGTATGTACATAAAGCAATAGGTTCTTATCAACATCAGCCTGTGTGAAATGATTCACAGCGCCCTGGGGAGTTAAGATTAAGCGACCTTCTTGCGGGCCCGAGATAATATCATATGAAAGATCTGCTGGTGAGGTGTCAATGTCTTCCGTGCATAGTTCCAATTTGCTGATTGTATGATTCTCGCCTTGGACGACCGTGAAATGAGGCGCAGGAGTAACTAATTTGAAGGGTTGATCGTTGATCGGTCGCACCACAATTGGAACAGTAAGATTACAGAGCATAATATAACCGGGCAAAAAGTACAATGAAAAGAATAAATTATCTCCTAGGGAATCGGAATGATCGTGCTGGTATTTAACCTGTCCCGACTCAAGTTGTTGTTGAGTGAAAGTAGACAAGTTCTGACGATTATCTTGCAAAAAGACAAGACCATGCTGTGGTTGATTGACAGATGCATGAATGATGGGAGCACGAAGATGTGCATGGTTCTCCAGGAATACCACGACGCCGGAAAAATTCAAAATTACGTTAACCATACCACCTTCGTCGACTGTCAATTGTGGGATAATGACATACGCGTCGAGACCACCAGATGAGACAGATATGTCAATTTTCATTTGCTATTCAACAATCAAAGTAGTCATCAATGAAACAAGGACCAAACAGTGGCCGAACCTACCCTTACCTGTCTATATAGTCCGTCGGCAAGATGTGACTTTACATCAAACACGAAACTGTCATTTGCATACAACCCAGCAAAGGGATGAGTATGCTCGTAATAGATGCGACTGTTGTTCAAGTCTTGCTGCGTAAAGTGTAAAACCACTTCAAAAACGCCTGGTGTGGAGGATTCTGTCATCAGTCGACCCAGTGAAGGCCCTGTAGTTACTTGATAAGTCACTTCTCTATCTGGATCGGAAACAACGGCAAGAAGGTGGGAAGAAGTTATGTATTTGCGTTGCAAAGGAAAGATATGCAAAGGACGATGGTGCACCAGATCCAATTGAACTGGTCTTGTACGTATATGAAAAGTGAACTCTTTAGTTGAATGAAGTCCATCAGAGATGTTGAAGGAAAATCTGCCTTCAGTACCATCTACACACAATTGAATAAGACATAAAGCAAGACCTAAACCAAAAGCGACTTACTCCAATGACGGAATACGACCATTCCCCGATTGATCAGCTCCTGCGTGAAGAACTTCAACTTACTGCCCTCGCTAGCAAGTGAGACGTTGCCCCACCAGGAGGATAACACTTGAAACTTGAGCGTCTCTTGCGGGCGATCCTCATCAACGACGGCAAGCATTTCATTGCTAATTACAGCCACACCACCTTCCCACATTGTGAGCCCAGTATTGTTAATCAAACGCGGTTTTTGATCATTGATGGGGATTACCTTGATGTTGAGCACGACTGGGATGCTCCTTTTTTCGCCAGCCACTGCAATAAGCACGAGGGAATCGTGTAGATTTTCTGAGCCATTGTGCGCATACTGGACCATGCCATTGGAAAGTTCTTTTTGACTAAAACCATGCAATTTCGAACAGCGTCTCTGCACCTGTATACAACCATAGGCAGGTTCTTCGAGAATGACATAGTCAGTAACGCGTGATTTATAGTACTGTGTGGCCACATATAAATGCACTACGTTTATAATACTAGTTCCACCCTCATTGACGTTTAAAATATTACTTCCCAGATATAATCTTTCCGGTATAATCTCTATATCTAGGACTAGTCCATTTAAATTAACCATTCCATTTGATACATTGAAAGTGACCCGATCAAGAGTTTCATTTGCCACGGACTGAATATAAATAACGCGATTGGCGTTTATCATAGCTTGTGTAAAACTCCTAACATTTGAGTATTGATCTTCATTATGAATTGTTCCTCTTGGCAGAATACTGATGTACCCATTCTCTGGGGGTGTTGTAATGTGGTAGATAATAGAAGATGGTGGTACCTGCGGTTGGACGATTTCAATATGGCGAGGCGAAATCAATGCACTTGTTGATTCTTCTACAGTTAGGGATGTCATTGCCTTGATGTGCAATGGTTGCCAATAGGAACCAGGTAACATGAGTACACCTAGTTGAGCTGTATTACTTGCGTCTCGACACTTTACCTTCAAGTGAACTTCGTCAGCATTCGAAGTTGCTATATCATTTTTATAAGAAATACGCCCTGCATTAAGTTGTTTCTGGGTAAATTCCAAAATGGTCGTTCCATCTTCATTTATCATTTGTCCATATGAGGGCTTCGTGACCACTTCGTAAACGACATCTTCATCATTAGCAAACAAATTGGTGTTGTAGGTCAAATGTTCGACTTTCAACACTGCCGATCTGCCATGTTGTACTACTAAACGTTCCCGCATAACAGGTCTGATGAAGGGTGCAGATGCTTGCACTTCTAGGATGCCACTAACATAATAAGGCCCATCCGTAACCCAAAACTTGATTTTGCCATATTCTGGACCCCGGTGTTTGAAAAGTATATGTTGCTGATTGAGATCTTCTTGCGTGAACTCTGTGATTTTGGCTCTGGTTTGTGTATTGAGAAACTCCCCATTTGGCAATTCTTGAACCTTAAAAGTATACACGATATCTGAAGGTTTTGTATCCAAGTCGACATCACCATAATTAAGGTCACTCGATGTTAGAAGTCGTTCACTTCCAACTACAACATTGAAAGTTTTGTCGATGACACGCGTAGGACTGTTGTCGTTCTTGAGAAGTACATCGAAATTGACCGTGGCGACAAATTCAAAATCGTGATCTTCCTTAGACAACGCCATGAATACGAATGAGTCATGGCGGCTCTCGCTATCATCATGTTGATAAGTTAGTTGTTCGCGGTTGAGTTCTTGCAAGGTAAAATAGTTCGTATTGTTGCGTTCTGGCACCTGCAAAAACCCATGCAACGGCATCGTTGTAATATTGAAGATCAGATCAAATCCAGGAAGCAGGGCCAAGTCAGTTGACAATATCTCAGTGGTGCCACCTTCCTGTACTTGTAGTCTATGTAAAGTAAATTTGCCTTTTAGACTGTTGAGGGCCTCTTGTTCCGGGAGGTAGTCAACGGAAAAATTGGCAGTCACATTACTACAACCTGGTGCTGATACGATCAACCCAATATGATCGTTGATCACTGAATAAGCCTTTCTATACAAACGATATTTGAGATTCCCCAAAGCTAGATCCTCTTGCGTAAAAAGATCCCCGAAACGCATTTTGTAGTTTGACACGGCCGAGTACAAAAATCCAAATTTCGGTCCACGTTGAATTTGGTACCGAATTGAGGTAAACGGGGACTCAACCGGGTAGGTCTTATATTGCAAATTTGTCAAGTTAATAACCCCTTCAACAGAATGTCTCAACTCAACCCTAGTACGATTCACTTCAATGAAATGGCACTTGGCAAACGTCATTCTGAATGTGTACAACGTCTTGTTCAGTGTAGTACGAAACTGGAACTCGTCGACTTCCGGTCGGGCAGTTACGTGACGATACCGTACCTTGTGTTGTCGAATGTCGTCTGAGTTGAAAATGACAGTATTTTCCCATCGTCCTAGATCCTTCTCAACTTCCATGACTCCAAATTTCGGACCTTGCTCTATTACATACTGAGCCGATTCGGTAGCATTTGCCACATTCGATACAAAAGATAAATTGAAAGGTGTTATCATTGCAGATGTCAAATGCATCAAGACGACACCAGTGTTGTTCTGAAGACGCCAAAACTGCGGGAAAGCGCTGACTCGAATTTTACCAGGTTGACTCGTCTCGATTCCATCAGAGACCTGCAGCGTTACATATGATTCATTTGCCCCACTCGCGTGATGGGCGTAAACCACTGCTTTACGTTCAAGGTCGTCCAGCGTGAATGAGCCAATTGGCGTAGATTTATGAATATACTCAAAATGACCTGGTCCCGGATCGAGTATACTAAAAATCAAGTTTCGTGGCGAACTATCCGGATCTACGACGACCAATAGATCAGCGGGCAGAATTAGGCGAGCACCTTGAGGTACACGTAATACATTGATAGGTGCGATTACTAGTTTTGGCGGGTCATTTACCATCGTAACATTTACCAAACAACGGAAACGAAATTTGCCTTGAAGGTACGCAGGCAGAAGGAACAATTCCGCCGGAATAAAAACAACTTCAAGGTCAAAATGATCTTCGCTAGTTTCGGATCCGTCGTGAATGTAATGCACCTTATCTCGGGCCACATCAGCCAATGTGAAAACATTATTAGGCCAGACATCAATGGACAGACTGCCATGGGCCGGCGGCTCCACAAGTGTAAATTGAATTCCGATATCACGTATCCCAAACTTGTGATAGTCCAGAACTACATGAAGATTATTAGGTGTTAGCAAAGTACTCTGACCTTCAAGAACATCCAACGGTGTCAGTGATAGAATATCCAAATCAGTTGAACTAACCCTAGTTCTATCAAGACCAGGCTCCGTCAAATTGAATTGGTATGCACATCCTGGCACAAGTCCTTCACTAATATGCACATCAGGTAGACCTTTCGGTTTATCGTATATAATCAAATGTCTTAAACAACCACGAAAGGAAACATCCGCGGTTTTGACTCCTTTGGCCATTGCTCGTGTCCTTTTGGACGCCTCAATGCCACCAATATAGAACACATCAGCAAAGTCCATAAAGTGACCACGAGGTAATCGTACCTGTTTGCTTCTACCATCTAGATTAAGTTCAAATGAACCAGCCAATTTCAGGGAGATTTTGTGCCAATGGCCATCCGCAACTGGCCAATCAGCTAAGACTTCGTGGATTTTATCCGAGTGTTTGAACATGACTCGTAGTTGATTTTTCCATACCTCTACTGAAAAGACATCCGGTTTTGACACTGGTCCGCTATTGTATATTAATATGGCATGTTCAACAAGCGTTTTAAACTCGAATTGTAGTTTCAAACCATGTTGAACATTTTGTGAGACAGTCATAAAAGCACCATCTTCAATAAAACTTATTTCCTGGTTGACGGCCGAGTCGAATTCTGCAGCGCAGTTCCAAGTAACCCCATGGACTGCAGCCTGCGACTGCCGATGACGTGCTTGGTCCAGGACCAGTATACCATTGTACATTACCTCTGATAAACAACCACGAAAATTGTCCATATGGCCGTAAAATAAGTCTGTTCGATTTCCTTGACCACCAAGAAAGAGCCCATAGTGGATGTTCAATTCAAAGAAATCACCAGCCAAATGCATTCTGAAAGTAAACGAAGCATTAATGGCACATTTTTGCAGCAGTGACTAGGAATATGGTTCAATTTTCGAAGTATGGACGAAAAAATTAAGACGGTGGCGCCGCAAAAGCTTTCAGATAGACATTATTCGATTTTAAAAATAGTTGAAAATCTTAAATAAATTGTTATGCATTAGGATTTTCGTCTATCAAAGCAGGTGTACACTAATAATCATAAGTTCTGGCACGCTTGAACGATATTTTTCAAGCAATGTTGAGCCTTAACTACTCGAGGGTTTTATTGCAGTAAGGGCGAACTCGGAAATTTTTATGGCCGAAATTTTGACAAAACTTATGATCATTAGCGTACCAGGAAATACCTTGGAAATATGAAATGCTAGAACTTCAGGAAAAAATTACCAAGCCTAAAGCATATACGAAGAATATAATGGCGGTCGACATCCGAAATTGACCGGAAATATGCGGAACATATCCCAACTTATGAATTTCATATGACAACATTGGTCAAGTGTGGTATCATTGGACAGGCAATTCAAAAAGAAACAATTTTTGGTTGAAACTTTTTTGTATTCTCCTTATGATTCACTAGATAACCAAGAAGACGTCGATAGAATAAATTCAAATAAATAGTGTTTATTCTGCTTATTTCACAATAATTTTATAAATGAGTAGCAATCTTTGAAATCATTTTTAGTTAATGATGGCATATTGTTAATATTTTAATTATTCGACTATTTTTGACGACACTCCCAGCACTTTCAGCTAGCCGAATGTTTCTTGGTTTGTGTCTACCATTTTATTCGACATAATTGACTCAAAATTAATTTAGAATATTGACAAATCAAATTACTAACATAATAAAAACATGTTGTTATTAACAAAAAATGATTTCAAAGCTTATCTCGTAAACCTTAAAGAGCACAAAAAAAAGTTTCAACCAAAAGCGGTTTCTTTTTGAATTGCCTATCACATGATACCACACTTGGCCTATGTTGCCATTTGAAATTCCAAAGTTTGGTTAAGTTACGCATACTTCCGGTCGATTCTGGATGTCGAGACTACCACCATTAAATTATTCGGATACGCTGTAACATTTCTCACTTCCTAGAAAAATGCCTGGTACGCCTGCTTTGATA
>JARJDT010016847.1:0-14325 GCA_030264655.1 Leptusa sp. GC000079
TTATTAACCGACTTTCCATAATACATTGATTTCATATGTCAAATTGCGTTTCTTATATCAGCAGTTAAAACTAATGGAAATCATAAACTAATAAAAACTAGATCAATTTTTCGACGACAACCTACTTGGAATATTAATATTCATAATTCAAACAAACAAATTGAATTTTATGTACTAGTGTAGAATGCAATATTAGTGGCGCCCTCGTTTATCAAGTAGTTGACTGAATTTTTCAACGCCTACCTTCGGATCAATAACATTCTTATACACATAATCTATACATTCTACACTAGTATAGAATAGAATATAAGTGGCGCCCTCTTTTAACAAGTAGTAAAAATACGAATGTCAAACATACTCATGTGTCAAACTTTCTACTCGTTCAGAATGTTCGTCTTTCCAAACGCGTGACATAATATACTATTCTAGTAAGCTTATAAACTTAGCATTATGAAATATGTAAAAATTTCCATCGTTTTGTGTTTATGATTTTCTTCATCTTTGGTGTATCCTTGAACTTTCAAGCCTTCGTTTTTCATTAAATTCTAAATGCCTGTTTGGAAGGACGCGCCAGACAAAGTCAATAACGTACTGAAATGATTTAACTCAACGTCATTCATTTCATTCTTCAATCCAACCGTCAACATTTATTTATGCTTTTTATAAATAAATAAAATAGGCGGGCTTTTATAGGTTTATGCAAATAGACAAAAAATGATTTATAGTCGGGCTTTGGTAGAATTATAAACTTCATATTCGCATTTAATTAAAGTTGAAAAAAATATGGCTAAAATTATTTGTTACGCATCGAGGCGATTGCAGTTTGCACGCACAATTACCACCTGAATTATTATTGTTATCAAAGCAAGCGACATTAATTTGAAATTTATACCTGCCACTAGTTCGCATAATGTTCTCATCTAATTTTCATGAAATCAAATGTTGCGAACACGAATTTATGTGCCACTATACGGGTTTAGATGGTTTAGATTTAGATAATCATTTAAATTCAGTGTGTGCAATTTCAAAACTGAATTAACTTTCAGCATATAGGTAGATATAATGAATATAAGGGGTGTCCAAAAATATTTTGAAACAATTCCATTGACATGATTAACATGTCGACTGGTCGAAAACAACACGCGTGTTTGTCTAATTTTTCTCATTTTTTTGACCTTATAAATATGCACAAGAAAATGCGCATTGGATGCGGCTCTGTTGAGATGATGATGCTATAACGAGAAAAATATGCAAAACGTTTTTGTTTTTTAACTTCTTGGCCTCGTTTTGCATAAGATGTAAGAGATATTCAGTGCCAGCGTAAGGACGTTATATTTTTCTAACTTCCACTTTTGCGTAGTTCTTACTTGCATATATACAGGAGGTGCAAAAAAGAACGCAAAGAGTTTTGCTCCAAGAATAAAGGGAAGATTTAAAGCGCTTTGTGTTAAATTATGTATTGTAACTTGGCTAGCGGCGAAGAGGTAATTGGGGTCGCGTGAATTTTCTTTTGATTTTTTTTCATGCGCACTTCTTAGTCTGCTTTGTGTTTTCAAGGATGTATATCTTCATCCGACCACTCGTGCTATTTACTTCTTCAGTCCTAATCTCTTTGACTTCATACAATATGGGCTTGTACTTCTTGATTTTTGCAAGGATTTAAATTAGTTAAGATAATATGCAAGTTTTTGAAGGCCAAAAATAGTTTCGACTTTGAATTCGTATTCGTATAATATGTAATCAAATAAATACATATTATTTCCATCAAAAATCAGTCAAATGGAATACCGAAAAGCAGATGAGTGAAATGTTATTATTACAATTTAATATTTGCACATTGCAGTTTGCTCATTAATATTCGCGAATTACGAGTATAAATAAATATCTCACAATTTCAGTTCCATTAAATTCTATAAATGGATTAATAATATCAATCTACTTAGTTTATAAATCAAATGCAAAGCTAATGGAAACGGGATAAAAAGTGAAGCAACCAGTTATACGTTATAGACTAGTTTTGTTTTCAATATAGGCGTATTGTCGAGTTATGGAAAAGATGTGTTCGTTTAAATTAGTCATTTTACTTTCTACGTTCATTGTTAACCGTTAAAATGGAAATATTCGAAAACTAGTCCTCATTCAACGCTTCAGCTGTTTTCATAATAAAGACAACTCGCATAGTATTGTTTCCGGGTGTTTCTGTCCAGTTTTCCTCAACAGAAAAAAATGAAAATGTATAATTGTCCCAGAAATACGAGTCAGGAATAGATTAGTTATTAATGCTCTTTGTTGTTGTTATTGTTGTCGGTTGTTGTGTTAATCAAACAAACTAGAAATTAGACTAATTACACAAAACGCACAGCGAGCAGCACATTTTCACCTCGCACAAATTGAATTTTCACTAAACCTAATTCGATTCGCCTTCACTCTTCTCATTGCCGCTTCGGCCACGTAAACAACAAGCCGCGATTCGATTCTAGCTAGTAACAATTGTGCGCCATTACGGCAACAACGCATTCCATTTATAATTTCTCTTTCTCGCTTTATGTGCGTGGCTTGAAGTACCAACCTGTTAGTATAAGTACGAATGCGAACATAATAACTCCTCTCGTCGTGTTACAATTACATGCATTATGTTTGAGAGCGCACAAAACCTGTAATTACAAATAGCATGCCGCACAACCGAAATTCTACTATACGACTGACAAACACCACAAACAAACAGAACAAAATCTCAAAACTATAGAAAATTAAATAATTTGCTACATTTTTATGCCTTTGAAGCGTTTTTTATGGTATTTTATAAATATTTGATGAAAGTCTATAAGGTTGCGTTCATTTATCCTGTTGAGTAACTCGAGCAAAAAATATTAACTCTAGTCGTTAGGTTTTTAATAGGTAAATAATTTCATGTAATCATAATTAATTAAATTTTTTTTATAAAGTATATATTCTTAATACAGGGTGTTTACATGTTTGTAGAAAATTATGCAAAAAATATTTGATTAAACTCAATGGTTACGTTCAGTTATTGTGTCGAGTTAACTCGAGCAAAAAAAATATTAACTCTGATCGTTCACAAATACCTCCGAGGTGAAATCTGAGGTTAATAATGATGCAACTTGTTTGATCAATAATTATAATTAATTAAAATGTAATTTTTTTTGATAAAAAATGTGTTCCTTATACAGGGTGTTTACAAGCTTTGTGGAAATTGCTCTAATTAATGTTGGTGGACACCCTGTATTTTGTAAAACTTATTGCCGGCTTTGACTTTTATCTTTTATTTACAAGACAATGTTAATAAATACAATCTAATGATCGGTTAGATGAAACTTACGCCAGGATTAAATGCGATGATGAAACGAAACGCGCCTCGCATTCGCAAGGAACAAAGGCCGAAAGGCAAACAATAAGCGAGCACAATGCCCTTGTTGCGTAAACGTAATGATTATGACGATGTGCTCCGTTTTGGGATTTAATATACCTACTCAGATTGAAATTAAAAACAAATGCACGTTGAATTGAAATGATGCTGATTAAGAATAATTACACGCGCGAATTTTAATGAATGCGCCTTTGTCCCGCGTTTTCTTGAAAGCAAAATTGCTGTTTTTTCAATACGAAACTTTCGTTAGTATTCATGATGGCGCTGCATATGCAGATGAGCAGATGCAGAAAGCGATATTTTCGTCCTTGCGACTTTTCACAAACCGCTATTACTTTCTAACTCTTGACTTTTGCTTGCACTCATATCACATGTTAGTCTTGTTTCACTTGGTGTGAGTGTTTGTGGCATTTCGTTCGGAAATAGTGGCTGCTTGGTTTGGAATGTAGGAAGACGAAGGTGGAAGACGAGCCCGGTTATAATCTGTAATTTCAAGGCGTCACTCGCATTTTATCACTCTTAGCATGGAACGCGTTTAGATTACGTGCATTTTTCATAAGCGCTTCAGATAGCAAGAACGGCTTTTGATGGTAAATTGCGGGAAGAAGGTGAGTGAGATGTTTGTGTGTCACTAACTTATACCGTATATGATGCTGCTGAAGATGTCCTTATTCATTTCGTCCTTCGTTTTTCCCCAAAAAATTTTTATTCCTACAGGGTGTTTTATCTTTTTTTTATTAAAAAATGACCAGACGAGAAATAAAGTTTAAAAGAAAACTTTGCGATTTAACTTTATCAATTCTTTTATTCTTCTAGGTTGATTTCGTTTTATTTTAAACTTTAAAATTTTCCGTTTTAAAATGCGCTTTGAATTTCTTGTTTTCCATTATGCTCGAAAGTAACACTTGAAAATTTCCATCCATTTAGTTGTTCAAAGCAAACGAGTTCAACTTTTCCATCAAACAAAACATTAGCAATGAAAGTTTCCTGCAGGATTATTATAGCAATTGATATCGTATTATTGTCATTGCGTTGTTGTTCGGGAACACTTTAATGGATTTATCCATTTCGTGATTTTACGAAATCAACGCGTAGGCAAACAACGTTTACAACTAGATCAATTCAAGATACTCAAAAGTGCACTAAATTTTATTTAGATATTTTACGATTATTGCGTTTTTAATCCCGTTTTCTTCTTTGGGGTTTGCCAAAAACTATAAAATTCCAACAATAATTTCGCAAAACAACCGAATCAAAACCTTCGTCGTAAACATTTATTTATTGAGGGCAATTGCTGATTTGCAATTGTAAAACAGGAAATATGAAAATTCCGGGATAAGAGAGACGAATAAATGCGTGGTTTTCCCTTTACAACACCCTTACATGTTTATGAAATCCTCGACATGTTTGCTGAAAAACGAACATTGTCGTCGACTTCACTTCGAACATCTTCAATCTTCCACCAGTACTTTTCTTTTAGGATCTGCGAAAGTGCGAAGAACTTTCCACATTCTCGTCGTAGACTCGTATTTTCACTTTACAACACTTACAACTTATACCAAACAACCGCAGTTACAGTTGAAGAACAATGATTTCACATACAGCGTGTTCGAAATAATTCAATCCAAAAATTGTTTCTACAAATGTTTTTTAAGTTTTGTTTTAATAAAAAAAAATTACGAGATTTTTATTTGTTTGCAATAGTGAAATTTATATTTAAATGTAAAAGTTGCAAAAGTCTGAGCAAAAGTGAAACACAAAACACTTCTTTGTGGTAATTTATCGTCGTCAAGGTTGTTGGGTTGTTGGTGGGACTTCTTGATGTTCATGTTGTTGCTCTTATCTTAATGCGAGCGAAATGTTATTTTGACAAACGCACATAAACGCTATATCATATTCTTCATATTTATACATTTCCTGTACACAGTTGCTTTTCTTTCCGGTTGCGGCGATGTTTGATGGTCGTGGAACATACTTTCCAAGTACCATTCGAGTACATCACGATTACGCAAAAATACAACAACGCGAAAAACAAAGCTGAAACAAACTTGCCCTCCTAGTAAAAGTTGCATTAGATAATGTGTCGTGTCGTATAAAAAGTAATCGTGTTGTAAAAGATCATAACCGTTTGGTGGTTTTGCGCACTTTACTTTTTGCGCACTCTTCGCATTGCTGCCCGTTGAGGTCACTTTTTAATAACAATTATGTGGTTTTATGCTTTTTCATGTACGATGCAACAATACATGCTGATGATAAAATGACACTTAAACCAGTTTAATTAAATAAAATCTCAACGAGTTTTTTTTCTTTTTGAAAATTGAAACAAAGTTAAATACAAACTACTCACATATTAAGAATACACCTTGGCAACCCAACATACTTGTTGAGTATGTTTTTTATTAATTTAATATTTTTTAAAAATAATTACAAAAATATTATATTTTAATGGTATTTAAATAATAAAGTATGCAAAGGTATATTGGGTTGCCAATCATTTATAGAATAAATAGATGATTCTTAAATCATAATCAGCTTTGCTTGGGAAAGTTGTAAGGATCAGTAAATGTTTAACGAACAATAAAAATTAATTATTAGGAAAATTAATAATTATGGTAGATGCGCCGAGGTTTTAATTGGTTCACCTTGACGCTCAACTTGTTTAAACTTTGCTTTTCTTGTGCTGCGCTTCGACTTTGCGCCTTCGCTGGCTGGGCAAACTTTCTTTAAACTTAATTATACTTGCACAAACTCCAGTTTTAAGTAATTGTAAGTTATACAAATATGTTTAAAGATGAGCCAAGACACAGGTGTGCTTCACTTCCAGCAGTTTATTTCTTATTTACCCTGCCGGCAACAAGCACACTGTATGTGCGAACAATGCGTGCTCAAATCATTCGCTTGCCGCCGTCGCTTGCCGTCAATTTAATTAATTTACTTTAATAGCAGAAAACTCAAATTTTTACGAATACAGAGTGTTCCTAAAATCTGGGATTCGATAACGAACTAAATTTTTGGGACACCCTGTATGGTAGTTGGGTATTGAGCGAGCGAAAAGCCTTAAATAGAGAGATACAACCTTTGGCAAACAATCTACGGATGCTTGAATCGTTTTCTGTGTACCTACTTAGAGCAATGCGGCACATCTCCAACCCTCATACGAAACGAAGCAAGAACCCTTACAATACCACCAACATACCATACATGCGTATGTATTACTGATAAATTGCGGATTTTCCTTTCCGCTCTTCGCCTGAGTGCGGTCGTTGAAATCGAGTAACTGAACATGTTGAATAAAAGATTTCTTGTTTGACGTTAACCATCGTTCTTAGTTAACTAATGCTCATTGATAGTTAATATTTGAATTTTCCCCATTTGCATAAATAGTCTGCTTTCAATCATATTCGAAGCTTTCTAGATGCGCATAAATGCATTTGTACCACTTTGCATTCTCAATTTTCCACTCTTCAAAACAACAAATCCTTATATTCAGCTAGCTCTGAGCAATGTCGATGTAGGTACTGAGCTTGAACCATTTAATCATTGAAGATTTCTTCATGCTGCAGTCTCTCCTCTCGTCTCTGTTGTATTTGAGTATTTCTAGTGTAAAGTGTTGCGAATAAAATTCCAGCATGCTATGCACTCTCACTTGATTAAAAGCTGCATTAATGACCACTTCATTTTGCATATTCACTTTGCATATGCCACTGCAGGAGAATTTGCGCAATTTTACAAATATTTACAACCACTTTTACCTTTGCATAGTCAAATCGAATGCATTTTGATACAACGCGATTTTTGAACTTTTAATACGAATTTAGGTCGGGTTAGGTTAGGTTAGGTTAGGTTAGGATAAAGGTTGGTAATTAAAGAGACAGTCAATACAAATTGACAATATGTGAACGTCCTTTTGTTATCCTGCAGGACACTGCAGGATAATAAGCAAAGCATTGCAGTCATTAGTTAGTGCATTGGAAATTGTTACAAATTACAAACGAATTGACTTGTTTAACTATAGTTTGATTCAAACCAATTCACTGTTTGTTCACCCTATCATTTAGCAGCCTAGAGCAAAGGCATGTATGGCTTTATTCAATCAAACAATCAAACAGAAAACGATGGCATCACTAAGCCAATCGTACAAATTACTTCAATTCAATTGAATAGTAATGTTGAAATGTACAATTGCACCATTGAACATTTCTCATCAGTTTTCTTTAAAACAAAACAATAAAGAAAATTGTGGAAATTGTGGAATTTAATTTCTTAATCGGGTTGTAATCCGATTGATTAAACAATTGCCGTTGGCCATTGGCCATTGATACACATAATCCGCATTTGAAGCAGAATTGATTCGTTATTTATTCAGGGCGATCGCAGCGGGTTCCAAAACACGATTTGAATCTTGCTAGTTGCTAGCCTCGATCTCAATCTCAATAGAGACTCTCTTTTTGCTTTGGTAAACTTAGTAATTTTACAGTTTGTAAAGTCTTAACTTGTTAAAGTGAGTGCATTATTCACTATTAGTCTTTGTGCAAGATGCTTCTCGAAGCGTGCAGCTTCTTGCACAGCGTGTGCATTGCTCTGCAGACAGACGTTGAAAAGGTGCACGTTATGTAATTGTAATGGAGTGAATTTAAACAATTCGCTTTTGTCAATTAGGCGCTTGCTGGTTGAAATCAATCCTGCAAGCTTCCAACCACGACGCGCTTCCGACCTATTCAATCCTTCATTCATCGGGATGAATGACTCATTTCTTTCCCCTTTTCTTACAATCCCTATAAATCATTGAAATTGAAATTAAAATTTATAAAATTGTTATTGTTAAGTAGCTCCAACTTTCTAAAGTTGGTGAAACATAACCAAATTTTCGCTATTCACGCATCAGTGCGCCAGATGTTTGTAGGAAAAACGTTTTTGAAATTTTATTTCATTTTAAAATTATCTGTTTAGGTTGCTTGTTCTCGTTCAAATTGAAACCTTAAATCAAAAATAACGGTGTTAAGTGGCTCCACCTATTTGCAACTATCTAAAGTTGCTGAAACATAACCGAATTTTTGCTATTCACGCAGATGATTGTTGAAAAAACGTTTTTGAAATTTTATTTCAATTTAAAATTACCTGTTTAGGTTGCTTGTTCTCGTTCAAGTTGAAACCTAAAATTAAAAATAATGTTGGTAAGTGGCTCCATCTATTGGCAACTATCTAAAGTTGCTGAAACATAACCTAATTTTTGCTATTCACGCAGACGATTGTTGAAAAAACATTTTTGAAATTTTATTTAATTTTAAAATTGAAATCGTAATGCAATTCGAATGACCAGTGGTCGATGTCGATGCTGCATTAACATTATCTGTCTGGGTTGGTTGTTCAACATGTAAATTCAATTAATCTGCGTAGGCGAAAATTCCTGCATCGTTATATTAATCAAAACACGATGTACCAATAATCTACATCGTTGTGCTTTTATACAACATGCATAATTTAATCCCGCGCACATTCATCATAAAAAAATGAAAACTTCTCTTAATCGCAATAACTCGAATAGAAGTTTATGAGCATCACATCCCGAAATAGCGCAATATTAACGATCGTGTTTCCAATCATGTTTTTTGCGTTTAATTATATGCCCACGCAGTTAATTGAAAGCTTGGCTACGTTGAAAGAAAGTTAATTAATCCTTAATCAAAAGTATAACATCTACACATTGTGTGTGTGTTGTTGGTTGCTATCTTGATTTTTTCCGTTTTTGTGTTTTTATCGACGCGTAGGTAATAAATTAATTTTGATTAAAATCGAGCTACGAGTTGGCTATTAGCACCAAACATCGATTTTCCATTCAATATGGTTCAATTTCTTTGCGCGTTTCTTTACTTTCAGTCCTTCGAACTGAAGTAAACAGCGCGCGTGATTGAGTTAATTTAGAAATTTGCCTTGATTACATGTCTAAACAACACATCATGAAAACCGAGTAGTGCTAATGAAAGCATCCAGTTTAATTAACAAATTAACAAATAAGACACATTGCGCTTAATTCAAGCGTATTTAAGGTTATGTGTTTAATATTAATAGAATTTTTCTATTTTTAATTTGTATGTTTTTTGTTCACCAATTTTCGGAAAACGTTCAAAAACATTTTGCTCGAACGGAACTTGGTCGCTTTGGGTCCAAACTCAATAAAAGGGTTGTCGAGACCAAAAGGTTACATCAAACGACACCAAATTCCGAAATAATACCGTCACACACAGGCAATCATACAGCATGTTCAATTTCACTGCGTTTTCATCATTGCCTAAATTGGGTTACGTTGAGCGAATGTTGTTTGAACAAACTGTATGGTAAATTTGCGTCAATTTCCTTACGTTTTCCGCATATCCTTCAATTGAACATGAGTATGTGCGGAGGACAGGAGATGAATGCCAGTTGTTACATCCTCTAGCAATATGTCAATCTGGAATTGAACATATAAGCATCCTTTAACATCTCTTCATCTCGTCGTGTACGAGGCGAGTACGAGGTGAGGAAACTCAACCCGTTTGCTCTCAGCTCCGAAAATAGATGGTGCAAGCTTTGCAGAACAAGTGTGCAAGGGCTCTGAACGTGTTTGAAGGCGAGAATTTGTCTTTTCTCATTTCCTGGACAAACGTTCTTCTTGTGGCAAAGAAGTTCGTGTCCGTTCGTGCGGTTTGTTGAACTTGAAATTGCCGACGCCGATTGACGAAACATGTGTTGTGATCAGAAGATAAACGAATCAGGATTACAGACGAAAAATACAATTTTATTCCGTTTGAAAATTGGTAATTTTCGTGCTTTTAACACTTAAGGCATAATAAAATTATTTAATTAAATTTATAAAAGAGCTTCTTTGAAAGAGTGGCGCGGCATTGTGTCTTTTCGGGCAAATACAAGTAGTAGTAGAATAGTTTCGTCGACACTTTGAACAATCGCTAGGCATACAAGAACAAAGAAACTTTACTTTATTTTACCCATTTACGACGTTAGACTATAGCACGATTCGTTATTCTCTTTCAGAATCTTACAAATATACAAGATGTTCTCTGAAAACATTGAAATAATGTGAAACACAGTTAACCGGTTGCTTATCTAGTCAACAGATGGCGACACTTTGGGGACATTGTCCATCTGTCGGCCAGATCTGTAAGTTTACAAGTATGCAGATTTCTACTAAAAAACGAGGTTCTGTTGGTAAATTGAAAACACTCTATATAAAATAAACGAAAACTTAAAGTTGTTCCATCATAATACGTATAGTTGAAGTCCCCACATCATAATGGCATTTAATACGCGTATACTTAAATCGTCTTCCGTTCGTCCTTTATTTTATTAGGCGACAAGAAAGGAAGAAACATCTGCGCCTCATTGTTACAACACGCGTGGACTTTGGACGACTTCTTCTCGGTGCCAAGCCCTTAGTCTGGGAATATTCTGTGTATAACTTGTCACTTTGGAGTGGCATTATTAGAGTGAAATGTCCCATTGACCTCCCTCGTCCGAGCACATCCGAAACGAACTTGGGTTGGAAACTTTCGAAATAAGTCATATAATAACCGAAACGCTTGTCACGCACCCTCAAAAGCGGCACAGAACTGAAAACTACTAAACAACATCATACAAGAACGGAAACAGCCATAGTGCATTAACTATTAAGATCCTTCACCCTTTCCTTTATCTTTCCACGAGTTTCAAGTTTCTACTTGCCAGGCCTATAGGCAAGTCTTTACTTCTGCTTGTCACGTTTATAATTTTATTTTCATATTCATTACAAGAGCTTCCTTCATTTACTCAAAGATTTATTTAAATTCGATAGATTTACGATTTACCGACTAGAAAAGTAGACTCTGTTCATTTTTTACTCGCATTAATTTGAACATCAACTCGGCACTTTTCCGACTACATTTCGAGGATTAGCAGCGTTACAACATTTCCACTTTTACATTTGTTAATAAAAGTGTGCAATTTTTGAATGTCGAAATCGTTAACGTCCGCATATAAATTGCAATTTTCTCTATTTTATTTTCAACGGGCAGCAAAAAACGTTAACAACATTTCGACCAAAAACGATGTTTTGTTTTGCATTAAGAGATGTCTATGGACATTTTTAATTGGAAACGTGCATGAATTACTCGAATAAATTCCAGTTTTAAGTGCTTGGTGCAGCAACTTGCTGCAATAAGATTTGCACATTCAGAAGATGTTCACGCCGTGCTCTTTGTTTCAATTAGCTGCTTACTAATACAATTCTAGTCGAGTGTCGAGAATTTTGCTCTTTTGCATTTGATAACGATATTGGTACGCTATTTAACTATTGTACAGGGACGGCTTGGAATTTATTTTTTCACCGAAAATTTTTCGAAATTGATTAGAAATAATTTAAATGAGGAAAATGAATCTAAAATTTTTGAAAAAAATATATTTTTTAAATCCAACTCTGGATAATGTCCTTGTTTTTGTTTTGGAAGTACTTGTTGTCGTGCCAGGCTACAATAATAGGCAAATATTGTCACTGACGGTTTCAGCATGAGTTTTGGAACGTTTATTCTTATTAAAATGTATGCATATCATTAGATTCAACTTAATTGGAAACGATTTGCCGTTATTGCAGCGGTTTTGATAACATTTTCAACATTCGTTTTCGACAAATATGACAAGTTTGCAATGTTTAAAAAGTTAAGTTTTATTCAATTTGCCGATTTGCAAATTGCATTACTTTTCCAATTACACAATTACGCACGCAGTTTACGATTAGAATTTAAATGAAAACTCAAACAAGATTAAATAAATGAAATAATCATTGCAACATGGCCGGGGCTAAATTGTTTGATAAATTTCGAAAAGTTTTACACGCTGTTTCGACACAAAAGGATTGTAAAAATAAAACATAACAAAGTGCAAGAACAATTCCAAACATTTATGATGAATAATGAAAAATTCCCAGTAGCCCAGCCCTAACCCAAAATGCAGTTTCATTCGTTTAAATGTGCGCTATGAAAATGCTTTTGCTATTCAACGAAACAACAACAATGCCAGCATTATTTATGATGGCATATAGTTTTTATATTTTATTTTATATGCATACGAAATATTTATTGTCGTGAAACGAACGCGCCTACTCTGAAACGGAAAGTGCATAATGGAAAAATGTTAAATCATTGTTTTTAACTTATTCGAGAGAGAGAGAGAGAGAGAGAGAGAGGGAAATCAATTTTAATCATATTTAGATCTGGTCCAGCTTGATTTTTATGTCGGTTAATATGTGGAAAATTTTGTTTTACTTTGCATTTTGCATGCATGTGATATGGTTTTTCTGCTGCCGAAATATAGGGAAATAACGCAGGGCGAAAGCAGGCAGAAAGCACATAAATCACGGCCGGAGCGATTGTGGCAAGTCTGTATCTTTGTTCCGGCCAGATTAAAATGCTCCATGCGCATTGTTCAAGTATTTTCAAGTATCTTCAACTATACTGTCTGTTCGAGAAAGGTCGTAATTCAATATTTACTTATAACATTCAAATAATTTCATTTCGAAATTTTCACTCCCTTTAAATTTTTATTTTATTTTAAAAGAATATTATACCTATATAAGTCGATATTTTTAACAAATTGCCTATAATTTCATGTTTTTACATTTTGTGGACAGAAATAACGTGAAATAAAGTTTTAAATTTAGAACTAAAATTATGAAAACTATAAATCAATGTTGATTCTTATTACAATTTTTGAAGCTGCCGCTCGATATTGACATTTTGTTGATGTAGTTTGACTTTTTTTTTATATATTTCAAAAAATTTATGGAAATTATAACTACATTATTAATTAATTTAATCACATTTTTTTATATTTTATTCTTAAATCATTCAATAAATAAATTATCCACAGCAAAATTCAAGTAATTTCAATTCTATTCGATCACCCTGTATAGTTGAATAGTTTTAACAAGTATTAATTTTACACTTCTAAACAAATGTCTTCATTAAATTCTTCTTCCAATATTTTTTAAACTGGAACACACTGTAGAATGGAAGGAATGTTGTTTAAATTTGGTTGGACAACATCAGTTACAGGATGTAAGTAGTTCTGGAATGGTTGAAATGTACTCGGAAGTAGACAACAACCGCCACCAACTATAAATTCAACAACGTTGGTTAATTCTATGCGAATTTGTTCTTATTGTTGTTGTTTGGCATAGTTGCGGAGACATATTGGTGAATAAAACCCGACCTCGATCTTCAACGCTGATGAAAAATGCAGTAATTTTTCGGCGTTTAAGTTTTGGCAACATTTCGCACGAGTTATCAATGCACCGATAAAGATGGCAATGTTGATGCGAGTCGACAATCTTCGCGAGCAAAATTGGCTGAATGCCAATTTGCATAGTCACTAATCAAATCTTGTCTGCTCCCTGTTTCTCAGCGTTTCACCTTGATTGTGCGCACGATTTGTAATTTCTAATTTGTAACATTAGCTTATTATTCGCGACTCGATGTCAACTCTCAACACTATGCTGCGATGATGTACTGTGCGCCTATGCCTATTAATTTCCGCTTACTCTTCGACTCTAATCTAATAACGCTCGAAACATTCAACAAGAAACGTGCTTTACGTGTGCGTCATTTTGGTATCTTATTTATTTATCGACGCTTGTTTTTACAGCCTGGGAGAGCAATGACGATAAACATTCAGCATGTAGGTGTAGGTATGCAATGAGGCCATATTCTTAATATGGTAATAACGCACATAAACTGTGAACCGTTTGTGTTGCGTGCGTGTCATTCGTTTTTCCACTTTTGCAACGCTGTTGCCGCCTCCAGCTGACATTTAATACCAATTCGACCAAGAGCTGAATAAGTTTTACGAGTGTGCAATAAAAAGTGGATTATTTATCGCCAAGTGGAAAAATTTCAACAATTTTATTGCAATAA
>JARJDT010016850.1:0-17506 GCA_030264655.1 Leptusa sp. GC000079
CCCCCTCGACATTCATACATACTTTTCTTCGTTGTCGTACGAATGCTATGTGGGTCCTCATTAGTCGCTCCCCAGTCCCACGTTGCGTTCGCATCGGTTTCATATTTCTTGTATTATTGCTATAGTGGTGTTGTGCACATGAGTGAAACGCCAAAAAACTACTTGCATCCTGACTGCGGTTCATACATTTGAGGCCATATTTGAGGCCATGCTCCATTTGCATAGTGCTTTTTGAGATATATTTCGGCATAAAAAATGGGTGCGGTAAAGAGCAGAAAGTAAGTTTTGCTTTTCGTAGATATTAGAAAGAGAGTGCGTTTTGGTGGAGGCGCGTAGGCATCAGGGAGTAGGGAAAGTGAAGTGTCATGTTTGTGTTGTACTCTTGGGATATTCGCACGCACCCCGTACACTCATCCTTATAGTCATACTCATACAGCATGTCAGAAATATACACACAGATGCTCATCTAATATTCATTTTCGTGGGTTTTTGCGTTTTCCATTCAATATTTTTGATGCAATATGAACGAAGAACGAACGCAGCATACTTTTGGAGTGACTCCCCAATGGGTTACGTGGTTGAAAAATGTGCTCATGCTTTTACTTATGTGTTTTGAACTTATAGATTTTTGAGTTGTTTTACGTTGCAAATTTGAAACTTTTTGTTGTTTCTCGTAGTATAAGTAGTGACCTTGTAGGCTAGGCAACGAAATGTTTAGATGAGACTATTTGTCATCAGTGTTTCTTCTGATTGCAGCGGCCGCCCTCTTCGTCGTTGTCGTATGGGGGTCCGGTGAACGACGACGTCCGATCGCCGGGCACTCCGGGCCCCCTTTCACAGCCTCCCGCCTCACAACAGACCATCGACCAGGATCCAGGTGAGTTTCGAACATAACAACATTACACATTAACACGAATCGATGCGAACAGAAATCGCATCATTAACAATTTTACATTAAGTAAACTTTAGTCAAAGCTGAATCCAACGACTCATTGCTCATAGCGCTTTTAGCTGGGTATCGATTTAACCATTAGTGTTATCGTTTGAGTGAATCTGAAGAAGCGCGCGAACTCTTCATTAGTCGTGCACGCGGTCTCGTCCGGGTACAAGTTGGAGCGATATAGCAACGTTTTTCAATTACCCTTCGGTCGGCGTTTCATCGTTTCCCCATTTCGGTCTGACTTACTTATAACATTCATTTCATTTACGTTATTAACGTAAAATGCTTACAACGAACACAAATTTGCTCGGTTGTGCGATGCGGCTAATACCCATTTACTTATTACGTCGATCAGAGCCGTACATGTTTTTTTCCTATGTTCGAACATATTAATAATGATCGCATATGAAGGTAGCGGTTCGTTTTAATAGTGCCTTACAGGTTGTGTAGAGTCCTTCTGTCTGTCTAATTACCGCTGACTAAATAATGTGCTGAGGCGCATTAACTCACCATTTCGTCGATTACATCACCGTTGGGAATTTAATGTTGGGCATTCCGAGCGCGTCGTGGGTTATAATAGTTATAATGCGATGCCGATGTTTGCAAAGTATAAGCTAATGTGCACACGAAAAAATGATGTTTGACTATGATTGCTATATCTACAATATCACACATGCGAATGTAACTTATGAAATTGACAAAAAGGATAATGCCGAACGGATTACTGCTTTCTTTTGTTTCTGGCGCTTAAGTTCGTTACGATTTTACTCATTTGTATTATACTCAGTAAATGCGAGCAGTGTATTGTTGTAATAAATTCAGATTTTTGATAATATATGTTCCCTGTAAGCTCTCTATGGTATTTGTTAGGGGGTAATGTTTACAAATGTCGCGCAGCTATTTACCAACAGCTATAATACCTCCACCTGTAATATCATCAACAATTAGGTACACATTTTGATGACAAACTTTAATTTACCGTAATCGTAATGAGTGTTTACGACCTTTATTTTTCACATTTATACGTTTTCATTATTATTTCTACATCAACAATACAATACACAATGTTATGCGCATCAGTAATAAGAACGTAATAAAAATATAACTTTGGTAAAATAATGAAAAATGACACTTTTATAAATGCCTAGGGAAATTTTCCATTTTCCATTAAATTAATATTTGTCTAGTTGAGACTATACGACAATATAAGTTTAAATTGTTTTGGCAAATTTTACTGGCGCTGTACAACTACATGAATATGGCATTCATCGAATTTTCTGTGCATGCATACATAATCATGCATATAGAGTATAATAGTTATGGAGTATGTATGGTAGAGTGCAATGTCTGAATGCGCTTTGGGGAGAATATTATAATAATGCGAAAGCATTGCATTGAGCAAGTATAGCGCGAACGTGTGCGTTGGCTGTGCTTCTGATGCGTTGATGATTTTCGGTCGTGCGTCTCGTGTTTATACGTCTTTTATTCAGATGTAATGTGACGGATGATGTATTACTATACATCCATACGCTTCATGGGGTTAGGGGTGTACTACGAGATGAGGAAAACGCACATACATCCATCCGCTTTTTCTTTCCTTCGCTTGTTCTTCAGTTCCTGAATGTTGTAGCCATGCTGTTTCGAAAAATATTCTCACACACAGAGAGTTCCCAATGCGCTGATATTAATAATGTGAAGCAATACGTTTTTTAATAATTTTGTGGAACATTCTGTATGGACTCAAAATATTCAGCATCGAATGACTGATTTCGGAGACAAAATATAGGGTTGAATGTCAATCTATAGGCCCAAATATACTCTACTTTACTTTGGAGCTACTCTACTCCAATGTCGCCTTGTAGGATATTCAATGCCAATGAATTGCTAAATGTGTTTGTACAATTTTCGACACATACATCTATTGATAACAGTGTAAAATCACCCTCTCTATGCTTTCTACAAGATCCGATATTGTATGGCTATAGTTGGATAGTGGAATGGATCTCATCTCAACGGATCTACTCAATGTATCGAGGGTGACGTTAAATTACCCAACGCACGATAACGGCATTAATTACGCACGAGTCATATGATAATCCGATTAATAACAATCGCGAACGTTTTGTATCTGTATTTTATGTTTATGTATGAACTTAAAATGGAAAAGAACAGCGCTCGCACAAAAAATGTCAAATCGATAATTCTATTAGCGCTTATCATTAGTGTTCATGTTGAATCATAATAATAAGAACGCAGGACTCATTACAAAACATCCAAATATTGTTAATGCCGTTAAAATGTCCGAGCACGTAATGTAATGACACAAATCACCACTATTACTAGGAATGCGGGAATTACGTTAATTGAAAGTAACAAAAATTATGTACTTGGATAAGTGACAAGAAGAAATTGATATGAGTGATACTATAATATCTCTACTCTAATGGTAAATATCTATGGTTAATGTGAAATTAACATTGGAGTTTAAAATTTTAATGAACATTATGTGTTTATGATATGTAAATGCGTTCGCGCTTAATTAAAATTATCTAACGTTGAAAGTTCTGTTCGGAGAATTTGCTGGGTTTGACCCTCGATGGCGGGGTCACAACGACGAAGACAACTACGAACATGCAGCTGCATGGCAATGGCATGATTTCATCTCGAGCAGCTTAAAGAAATTTTCAGATGCATTAAGAAAGCGTCGATAAATCGAAAAAGACTGATAATTATTATTAAAAAGGGTGCATTTCACATCAATCACTGTCCAAACCCAAACTCGAATGATAAGATAGTGGCTTTCTTTGATAACGAGGTAGACGAAGTTAATGTAGTCTAGTTTTTCGACAAGGAAATCGTGTTTGGCCTTTGTTGTGTAACAGTCATCGAAAACTGCACGAATTAAATGTTGAAGGACGAATACACTCGAATGCAACTTTACATGCGCATGATAAAAGTATAACATAAATGAAATAATCGAATTTGTTCGGCGCGCAGAATATCTTGGGGTGTCGACGTTCGCATAATGCAATAATGCGTTAACGCATTAACAATTATCCCATGTGTCAGTTTTCAGCTGGTGGTTTGGCTGGTTGAATGCACGAACTGGCAAAAGTGAAGCGCAAGTGTTGCGCGTATGTTGCGTATTCATATTCATGTTGTACCCCCGAAATCGAGGGGCTACAATGTTACCACCGATGCGACTGACCCTCTTTGCGTTCATCGCCATCAAATCGAATAAAAGTCAAAGTGCGCTTCATTTATTCACTGCTAAGTGAAGAATCTCAACTAAAACTTAAATAATGGTTGCCTAACTTGGAAGGATTATTTTCGTCACTTTGCAGCCGAGAACAACATCTCAGCGTTCAATGAACATTTTTGTTCTGGATGTTGTTGATGCTACCCTCGCAAAGTATGGCAAAAGGGAGTCGCAGCGCTAAAGAACATTTCCGTAACCGTGTTCAATTCATTGTGTTATGCTCTTTGCTAAGTCGAGTTGACGAGGCGGAAAGTGGAATAAGGAAATGTCGGTTTATGTTGAATGCGTTCACGTCGGGCGCTCTTCGTCTTTATATTTTCCTGTCTCGGGAAAACCGCAAGAGAATCCACCGTATGTGGTGGCAGTGAAGAAAACCCCTTCAAAACGTGTACTCATCACGCATCACTACCAACAATAGCACGTTATTAACTAGAAGGCATTAACTTCTTTAAGTAAGTAACTTACAAATCGAATGTCGGAAACCGCCCTCCATTTAATAACATTTTAAAGACGTTGCTAAACTCGACGACGGGTAAACAGTATGAAATGAAAACTGTTGAGGCTATTAAAATAGCATGTGCGCCAAGTTGCGGTTTTGTCTTTTCTTTGGAAATTAAACAACATTGGGCTTATTCCCATCAAGCTTTCCTCTGCGCGAACGTGTGTGTTGCAGACCACAAAACGAGCGTGCAAACATTATTTGATTTATATTTTCACCGCAGGACGTACTCGAGTATAAGAAACAACGTTCATAATTTACCATCTAGCGCCTACTTTATATATTTATAGAATAGATAGCCCGAACCGAAGCAGCGCAACCCTTTGTGGTTTGATGTAAACAAAGTGCACTCGGCACACGCGCGCCGACTTATTATTCAACATGCGTTAACTGCACTCAGTACGTTAATACAATGTATTATTAAAATTCAATAAAAACCACAAATTGCTCTTCGCCAAGTCTCGGCGCTGCATAACATCAGAATTTTAACGAAGGTCTCGGGGGTTCGAACGATTTAACTCGCTAAATGGGGTAATTCAATACGAAAGTTTCCTGCCTTCTACGCATTCGTAGCCACTCGAAGAGACCGCGATACATGGACACATTTCCGCCATCGATTCGAGTGAATATCAAGTGAATCTCGAACTTGAAGCGTACTTCAACTTTGTTCGAGTGTGCTCGAAGATCATACGCCGCAAGAGGCAGCAACCCTCAATGTTGCAACAATTCAGTTACCGGTTATATGGTTACACGGTTACCGCCACGTACTTACCCTAGACGACTGGGGCACCCCTTGCAGCAGATCCGCAACGATACAACAATTCGACAATGCCACCACAACATTGCGCGCGTTGTTCGAAAACAACACAATACCTCTCGCTAAAAGAGAAAAAGCGTCTCATTGTGATGCGCTCATTGTTGGCATTGTTGGAAGAATGGGATTCTCCTCGGAGCGACTCGTCCACCCCATCAACACTGGGGCAGTTGGCGTGGACGATGATGATGAGACCCTGCGAGTCACAGTTTAACGTTGTTTTCCATTACAACGAAGATGATGACGATGAGAGAGGAGTCGAAAGTGCGTGCGAAACGAGGGCGTTCGACTGATTGTAACAGCATCGTAAAAAACACCCCCGAGTTTTATTTGAAATTCAAAGTTGGGAAAAGATAGCGAGCTACACTCGCTCGCATTAGACATAGAGAGATGGAGATGCAGACAAGTGCCTTTAACCATTAGTGAATTATTCGCGTACGCCAATACCATTGGCATTGACATCGAGATCGTATTGTCGTTTTTCTGACTTTGATTAATCGTATTTGAGATACATAAAAATGAGACTGAAACTGATTGAGGGGTGCCTCGAATAGATTAACCGAAATGCACTTTTCGTTTGCTACACTTTTAATTCAAACTACACTTTCGGCTTTAAGCGAAGATAGGTTAGATCGATAAAGGAGGAGCACGTTGAAAGGACCTTTGAATTCTGAATTTCCACTTGCTCAATGCGGTCTTCTACTCTCTTACATTAAGATAAGAAACCTTACAAGGAACAACACCCACAACTAATGCCGATACGGATGCTCCAACACTTCCTGCGTCTTTGCCTGCTCGTCTAACTTCCTCATTATCAATTGATAGCATCATCAAAGACGCTCTTAATATTGCACCTCAGGTCTTAAGTTTGCTATCTTACTTGTTTCTTGTTTCTCTCTCGGCAATATTTCAACTAAATTTAAGTTAATCAAGGACTCATTGTCTCCCATGTCTATGGAATAACAGAATGCCCTATTTCTGTCCCCATTTCTTTCTACATATACCTACCAGTTAACTTTTAGATTGTCGGTTTTTATCGCTTCACTTCTAGTGTTTTTTTTCTTCCTTAGTTTCATTTCTTTATTCGTACTTTCACATTTACTAGTCTGTCAAGTTGATAAGAACAAATTGTCATCGAGGATCCAGCATCCCCTCGGCTCGTCTTCCCATTTACGTTTCGTTTCTCTCATTCTTCGAGAAAGTTCTAATTCGACTTTTACTTCTTTTATCATGTCACATTTACTTGCGCGTTTCTTGTGCTTGTTGGTATTTGGCATAAACAAATTCCCATTGGAATTCTGTTGTTTTGTCGGTTTCGTCGGTTAATAAGTTATTCATTTCGCGTCTTGTGCGTATACTGTACAAGAGGAATAGACATTATTTTTTAAATTGTCCAATTTAGAAACCAATTTTTTATCTCTCGTATTGTTTGTAGCCCTCCTCAGCAAGTATATAGTTGTCACTTGCTTAACTTGTTTTAGTCGAGCATCGTCGTGTTATTTGTATCGCCTTTTGTCTCTCGCGCCTAAGTTGGCAACTGCTTTTTCTAATGCGTCGAATGAAGGTGCCGCGCTTTGGTGTTGCGTTCGAAATTAAAAAGAAATGGAATGAAACAAAAAATGTATACAAGCCGGGGCAGGGCGCAAGAAAGCACCGAATGGAAAAGAATGAAATGAATGCGCTGAAAAAAGTGGCCAACGTAGGAAGCGCAAACGTCGAGGGAATAAATTGGCAAGTTTAATTAAGATATTGGACTACGTCGTTGCGCCCAGCACACCAGAGATATTCTTTTGTTTCTGGGGCGTTCGGTTACGCGCGGCGCGCTCTAGGGCGATTCATCATGTCTGACTATATATACGAAGCGGGCCCTTTTTCCCATCGCTACATCGCATCGCGTTCACTTCGTTATATACGTTTCTATCGCGCTAATGAACATTTTAAATTGGCTAAAGATAACAAGCGTTCCGCGTTTTCCCTTATCTATGCCCGGCTACAGTTTTAAATAACCAAAACGGATCGGGGGACCTCAAATAAAGGATGGTGTTGGGTGGGTGGCTGCTTGCGCCTACAAAACTCCGAAATTTACGTTTGCTCTCAACAACAAACAACAAGCAATAAAACTAAATTCTAATAATTTTTGATGATTTGTTAGGTTTACATTGGTGGCTTTTGAACGAACATCAAAAAGAACTCTGCGTTTGTGAATTATTTCGACTTTAGTTCGCTTTTATGATGAATTAATTCGTAAAATCGGTAGAATCACAAAGTCACACAAAGCGGACTTTTTGTATGTGGCATCCACGAGTAAATAAACAATTGATTTTGTGACTCTCTTTGAGTCTTTAAATCTTTCTTCATGTGCTGTCTTAGATGCTTTCTTTTTGTGGGGTTAACACGCATTAAACTTGTTATTTCAGGCGCGTAACATGACGCGTTTTCATTTCGTACTCGCGCTTTCTTTTGTTGATTTGTTTTTTATCGTCGGTAATTCGTTTGTGTGTGCCCAGTACTCAGAAGGGGGAAGTCTGCGTTTGTCTCAAAAGTTTTCCACCGTATAAAAGTAATTCACGCGTCGTCTAGTGGTCCTGATGGTGTCGTTGTTGGGTCATTTCAAGTCGACCGTATTGCACCCATCGAAAGTTGCTTTACTTACCTTGGACGAGGAAGGCAGTAAAGTGAAGTAGCATCAAACAAGTCTGCTGAAACTGTTGAACTACATACATAACCAACGTAACAAGCAAACAAAAATGTAATAAAATGCGAAACACAGAGGAAAAACTGCAATGTTCTGGTCTGGCAAAGCAAAAGTATCCAGCATTCCAAGCACCTTGAGTGCTGCAAAGAAGCTGCAAGAAAAATAAAGGAAACTAGTAAAGCGTGTGTATAAACGACACCAGTAACGGGTACGGATTCGCGGTTAAGACCCCGTAACGGCTGAGACATAAACTTTATAGCGACATTACACATTCGACACTCGCCATACGCCAACCCATCGCATGGCCAAAGCTAGCGAAGAAGCTTCAGCAGATCTACACCATCTCCGAACGACCTTAGAACTGCTGCTAAGATACTCTTCACTGTTCACTCCTCGCACTTCTTCTTTGGACTTAAATATAATAAAACACTCCTTATAACGGCTATATAATGTGCAGTAATACAAATGATTAGATTGAATCACTTTTGGCGCTTTTTATGACAACCCATTAGTTACGTTCGGCTATCGTTTCATCATTTCTTTATTGATTATCGTTATTTGCCTGTCTGAAGAAACAAATAGATTTGTCCAAGTCGCGCATTTGACGCCGCTTCCGTTCTTTGCCTCCATCTCGATATACGTACGCGAGTCGCGTTCGATCGATCGTTTGTTCTGTCGTCGTCTGCTCGTTGGTTATTAATCTTTTTGAAATGAAGATCGCGTGACGTTGCGAGGTGTGATGCACGTCCACAAACGTTTAGTCCGAAGGCGGATCGGGGGTGTTATGTGGCGCGGACATGCACGGGAAACCACCACCTGGAGAGAGTGCCTGATGCCGCATGAAGAATGAAGCGAAAGCGTTTTCGAAGCGTGCACATCTTTGCACCCATTGATGGATCACCCGAATGTCTATTATTACGATTTTCGTTAGGTCACTGGAGGCAGTTTATTGTATTTACAACATGTTGCGAAATATCACGCCGGCGATTGACGTTAATTAACGACAGCTTCGCAATCCTCCAAAGGCATCGGGGAATTTGTGTTGCGCTCTTGCGTTATGGCGCACCTAAGCGATAAAATGTGTGAATGTGAAAGAATAAGAAGCAGGAAGATGATGGCATTATGTTGCATTGCCCCCTTGTAAACGTAGTCAGTGGCTCGTTTGATGATATTGCAAACTGGGGAGGCGTATTGCTTTTTTAACCGAAATGTAAGGTGTACTTGCCACCCCCATGCACCTCTAAAGCAATGTTCAGGGGTGATAATAGGCCGTTAGCGGGCGCATTTTCCATCCAGCGTCTAATTATTACGTATATGCCGTTAGGAAGAAAACTGCAAGGAGGCAGGGAGCAAATTCATGTAAATGTCCCGAATGAAAGAAGTGAAACAACATCGTTCGGTGCAATTTTTTGGGCTATCGTTTTGTTATCCGTTTTTGAGGGGAAATGAAGGTGAAGATATTGTTATCACCACACAAGAGCGCCACAAGCTTCCTTGAATATTACGACTAAAGTCGAGCAATTTCAAGTTACATTACAATTTATATCACATTAAATTCAAATTTTATTCTTTTTGTTGATGTGCTTAATAGTTGTTTATTTTTGTAATTAGTGTTCAGACCATTAGGTCGGCAACATTAGTTGTGTCGGACATTCAGAAGCGATGCACAAAAACAAAAAGCGCGTACAAAAATAATAAATTTTCCGTTTGCCGTTGCATTAAACTTTAACGTGCATACATGCAGGCGGATTTCGAAGGGATTTCAGTTTAGTTTTAGTTTGGTAAAGTTGCACTTTAATCGTGATTTATTTTACGTATATTAACGGTCTCTAAACTCTGCAAGTGCATTGCCTGGTTGTATATCGTTAAAGAGAAAAACAGCTAATAAAAATTATCAGTTTGCGTTGGGGGGCAACAAATTGAAATTTAGCATTCCACTTGCATCGAAAATAAAAGGAATAATTTTCAATAAATTATTAATAATAATTTAATGTTGTTGAGGTGGTTTAAGTGAGCTGCAATCATCGACTGAGGCCGGTGCTAAATATTTCAATGCTTCAATGCATGACTATAGTTGCTTGAATGTTGAATTGAATTATTCCGCGACATTTGCATTTTATTGCGTTCGGAATTATTATAATGGCAATAGGAGTAAAAAGCTCGCTCTTCCATTCAACTTCGACTATGTGCAGAGTGCCTACGAAAGGTACGGATGCATACATTGTAATCTTAATTTGATGGAATGCCGCTCCGATAATAACACAACAGGCCCGCAAGTACGGGCGCAACACAATTTTGCACTTCGTCGGCGTGCTTCCAACCGAAGTCACAATTCAAAATGCGGCCATCAGCAGCGGCAGTACATTTGCATTTTCAGATATGAATGAACGAACATTGAACATGCCACTAACTTATGCATCTCATTCCGTACTTACATACGCGTATAATGCGCATGCAGAAAAATTCCATCTTCAGTTTATTATTTAGTTTTTAAACATAAACGCAATGCATACGAAGAATAAGAACGGAGAGAACGGGAGCAGCCCCAAGGATTCGCTTTTCCAATTTAAAAGAAGTTAATAACTTTAAAACCTTCATTTGTTATGTATGAAAGACGGGACAGATTCCTAATTGTAAAATGCAAAATGTGTGCGCGCGGACAAAAAATGCACATCTAATTAAACACGGCAGGTCGAAATGGTGGCGTTAAAAAGTGACTAGCTACCGGGCGTTTTGTGCGCGCATTTTTTGCGCCTCCAACACGATGCGCGGTGCCTTCATTCCATCAGTTGCCCACTTTTTCTCCCGCGCGTAACTTCTTTGTTCATTCATTTATTCCTCTGCGGCTGCTGCATATTTGCGCGCATTACTCGTGCTCTGGCGATGATGAACTTATTGGTTACCAGGAGCAACAGCTCGGGACCATCGAAGTGTCAGTTGGTTATACGGTGCGAATGCAATAACCTAGAGAAGAGGGCCACGAGGGCAAAAAATAAATGAGTTCGTCGTCGTGCCAAAAGTGGGTGTGTTGGGCTATTAAACGAAGCGTACAGTCCGGTCGATGAGGATACGAAGACCGTTTGCTCCACGCTATGTATTATTGTTTAATGTAATTTGAACGCAACCTGCTTACTTGCGTTTAGTTTCAATCTGACGGACCGAAATAGAGGGCGAGTTGCACCCGCGACTCGTAAATAAAATTACAGCTAAAAGTATAGAATATTCCACGAAAAACATTAGGAGACTATCGTTAAATTAAATTTGGAACATTTTTGTTTTCAAAACACTGCTGCTATAACACGTATACTTACATAAACTCGTCGTTTCTGCTGCTTGTGCATTTTGACTAACTGTGAATTTGTTTCTGTTGCAGATGCCATGGGTAAGTGGTTTTTTAATCCTGATGAATTAGTTGCACCATCGACAAGAAATCGGATCCATCCTGCTCCTTCACTAATTCAAACATTAATACACAACTAATTGGCTTTTGCCTAACATTCTGCATCGAAACAAGGTATAGTTCAAACTATTGTTTTAAATCTTTTTTTGCTTCTACGTATTACGTGGAATGAAAAACCACCATCATTATGGATAGTAGATAAGTTATCGCTAATTAAATTTAAAATTAACTATACAAATGACTTACAACGAATACGTAATTAACTTTTAAGATATTATAATTAGTTACGATTTACATACAGTTACATAAAATAGATACAAGTAAAAAGTAAAATGTCAAAAGTAAACACAAAACATGTCGATATAGTATCGTAAGTAAATTATTAAAATTTGTTAAACTTAGTAATAAAATTGCTGATACTGATGATTAAGAGTTTGTTGAAAAATAAAGCATGTACTTAATTGATTTTAATACTCGTTTGTTTTGAATGGAAAATAATAATAATTAAAGCCCATAAAATATTAAATATTTCAATTTGCCTGCGCTGTTCACTTGCAAGTTTTATTCGATAATGTAATAATTTTATGGCGAGGGCCTTTTTTGGGTGGAAAAATATTTGAAGGGGTGGCTAAAGCACTAAATGTATTAGAAACGCTCAACGCTGCTCAGCACGATAATGAAATAATAAATATGTGCGTCGCATGCACTATTATAACAACGCGGAGCGATGGATGATTCTAACACGTTGTAACATGTTCAGATGTGTGGAGGAGGGTGGCAGTTGCTCATTCTCTGGAGTAGTTCTGGTCTTCCTCCTAGTATACCCGATCACGTAATCTATTTGCGGTCGGTAGGCAACGACATCGCATCAAGTCTGACGTGCCTTGAACCCTAAAATGTGCAACTCCAGCATGTACAGAGTCAGAACTCCTTGATAACATTTCTTGTAGTTTTGCTATTTGTTGCGTTTCCTATATTCGAATTGGGAATGTTGGAAATTCGTAGGCAGTGTTTGTAGGTGTTCTTCATTGGGAGTTTAGTAATGATTTTTTAATGCCCTCCGCACTTATAAAGGAGTCAAGCTGTCTATCTATATTTGCTGAAATGTTAACTCCTTTGTTGGTCTCTTATTTAATAAAATTTGACTTAATTTGGCTTAGCCTATTCGTCACACTTGCACCTTTGCCTATGAATGTTGCTATGGGCTACAGTGTAGTCGTGCATTTGTGTGTTGGGTTGGTTTTTAGCGCGCGGTTTTAATTACACAGGCGTTAAGTGAACGCGCTCGTGGTGGCAACAAATGCGCGTGAAATCCGAACGACGGCGTGACTGTGACTGACGTACTCTTCGTATGTGTAGCAGTGTATATGAAACAATGCGCGTGTGTTACCCACCTAGTAGATGCAATTTGCAGTTACAATTCCAGCATTTTCGTGCGTTTTGCGACCACCACGAACTGCGCCCATCAACTTCTACCACCTACTACTGCGCTGCACTCTTGCCCTTGCCACCTGACCAGTTTGGCGTTTGCATCCTTACAGCATACAAATTTTAATCGCTTTTTTATTTATTACACATTTGGCATACACCGCGGCAAAAACAAATACATAAACAAATAGCGTCAGCCACCAAAGTAAGCGTACACTCAACATGAAATTAAAAGCTCCCAAAAAGGCCTTCACAGCGCACAAGCATACTAAAACGCTATAATGAACAAAAGCCATAAATCACTAAAGACCTACAAATACTTATGTGCGCGACAATGACAATAACAATAAGAGCAATCAAACAGCAGCACCAACAACGACAACATCGGCAAGAACAACACAATTATACGAATGAACGAATATGTTTAAATATCGACGTGTGTTTCGAGGCACAAATTATTTCAACTAAGCTTAACCGATCGTAACGAATCTCATTGTGATGCAGTACGAATTTCGTAATTATAAAAGGTGTAAATCTTTGTGGTAGGTCTTGATGAATGGCATCAGGTTGGTGCTAACAAACCGCACATGTCAGGGCAGTTTCAAGAATTAAATTTTTCTTTAAAACTCAAGAAGGACATAAAATTTGCTATAAAAATAAAAATAATAAAAATCATTTTTAATACTCACATTTCCTCGTGTTAGCTTTAAGTTCTTAACTTCCATACTGCATTCCTAGTGAGCAATAGAGAAAAACTGGAGAGTTCAGGGAGCTATTAAACTATTATTATGGTAGTCCATAAGTATAGGACTATATTATGATTTTTCAATTCATTTCAAATATACTTACAAGTACAAGTTCGGGAAATAGTTTTTCTATAGTCAGTCATAGCATTAAAGGTAATTTGAAGGTTTGTTCCTATATTTTTTGCGAGTACGTGTATACACACACCTTGTGCAAGTTGTGAGCGCTTGTAGTTAGGCATTTCATATTTTTATTTTTTATTATTTCTTATTCTTATTCGTTTCTATTTTATTTAAACGACTTTATAGCCGATCTTCTTCGATAAGGGTCGTAACGTGTTCGAGATGACGGTCGTAAAGAATTTTATTATTATGATAGATTAAAAAACAGGCCAGAGGGAACGCGTTTACATGCAAGTTACACTTGCGCGATTTTCTTCACCGCAACGCTCTGTATATGCTTGTAACATAAGGTCTACTCACTTGATATATTGAGGGGATCTAAGAAATAAGCGACAAATAAAACGCGATATCAACGAACGCGAACATAAAACATCATCGTCAGTTGCGAGTCACTCTTTAAGCCACTTGTATCTGCACACAGCTCAACTACAGTTTGCGAGTTCATTCGGGCGTTCGTTGCTCATTGTTTTCGATGTGCACTCGGGGCGCACATTAAAATCTGTTTAGGGGTTGCGCCGTGTTTTTATATAACTCGCATGGGAGTTGCTAACAGGTGAATCGCATGTCACAATAGAAAATAAAAAACGCGCTACCCACCAAAACGAAAACTTTCTGTACCTAAAGCTAAACGTATTAAATGCGCTGCTCCTAATAACAAATCGAAAACTAAACTCGAAGCTAAACTAGACCAGCTTAAATTACTCATATTAGAAATAAACTGCTGAATAGTACAAGTTCAAAGGGGCAAAAGCACGGCCCAAAACATCGATGATTATAATGAAAACGATTCAAACACGCACATTTATAATTTTGCCCTTTAGATTTCTACTCAACAAAAAAATATCAATTTCGACGTGGACGAAAAAGTGCATAGAATTAAAAAATGTCAAAATTCTGCCGTAGTAAAATACGAAATGGTTTGATTTTTGAGTAATTAATAAACAAAGGAAGGGAAAGAACTAATTTAAACGTCACTATGTCATGTCCAAGTTGAACATTCACAATGTACACATATTTCGAGTGCGGAACACGCGATTCCATTGTTTTTTACTTGTTCAGTTTTTTCGCTTTTCCAATTCAATTCAAATGTAGATAATGGGCGAAACGAAAGAATGAAAACTATTAAATTGTAATGAACTAATGAACAACATAATTGTTGTTAATGCGTTCCTGTGTGTCTGTTTGCGATAATCTGGCATTGTTTTACAACATTTATAACAACCCAGCACAAGCAACGTTGAAGAATCACTGTAGGCGTACATGCAGACAAACAAGTATAATGGCAATTGAAATAAAATCGAATTAATTATGATTAGACCACGAAGGCATGAACTACACGAAACGTACAAATGTTCCCTAGTCTTGTTTTTCCATGTCGTTGCACATGATTTTCCATATGAAACAATAATAATATGCTAAAGTAAAGCTATAAGTAATGCTAGTTATTATTAATTAGTTTTATATTAATGTAGGTATTATTTAATAAATTTAAAACTTCATCATCTGCATGAGATAAAATCTCTTCATATATTTACAGGTATTGTGAATTTATACGCGCGCATACGACAGCTCTATGATATTATAGCGCCATACATCAACAGTACTAAATTACGGTTATATCAATACGCCACTGTTTAATTATGATATAGAGGCTCACTATCTCAACGCCGATATTTATACTCATTTGCATCACGCGCCGCGCAACGCACTCTCGAATGGGTTGTTCCTGTAGCCTACGTTTAGAATATTGCTAGAGTTTAGGAGTTGACTCTATTACTATTTTGCATTATAAAGCCACTACACTACTATAGACTATAACTAGACTATTGCTATTTCTATTAGGACAGTGTATGGAATAAATGGCTAAACAGTAGGAAAATCACAGCTCACAACGTATATGTCTGTACTTACCACCAACACATATTCAGAAATAAGAGATGCCGCGAATGTGTATTAAAGCGGCGAGAGCACATTTTCTCAATGCGAGAGTTCCTTCACGCCCATAAATAATCTACACCTATACGTCGTATCTATCATTAATAAGCACGAAACGCAAGTGCATGAATGTATAGTTGGGCACGAGCGCGCCTTCTCATAATATTAATTACAAACGCCAAATAATTTATTATTTATTAATTTTGATAATCGCTCACGTACTCAAACTATAGCACACGGTAATAGTTGTACGCGTGTTAAGAGATATTATTAATACTGTCCTGTGTGGACATAAATATACTCAATAGCTTGTTGAATTATGATCAGTTTAAAGTTTTCATCACATCTATGTATGTATTTTTCACTTGAATGGGAGTTTTCTTGACGATCACGCATACGTTTAAAAATTCGTGTTACAAATTTGAAATGCGACCAGCCACCGGGCGGGTTTGTCGATTGAGGTACTTTGTGTAATCATGAATGCGCGATCAAAATCGGGGATATACATAAATATAAATCATATGTAGTGAGTGCATTTACATTTTCGTTTCCATTATTCCCATTACATCTTGTCCTGTCTGTTTAGCCACTTAGACTACTTTTAATTTGCATAATCCAATAACAATACACAATACAAAAGAATACACGCGCTTCCAACATGTTGAACAAGTGCATTACACTTTTATTTGGTTTATGCAATTTGGAAGCAGTGAGTAGTCGCAAAAAGAGTGAAACTTTTGTAGGATACAAAGGGCTATTTCAAATTCTTGTTTGAACGTAGGCAACTTCGTTGACCGTTGTGGCAAAGAAGAAAAGAACTTAACTGACTTAAGTTAAGTATCTTTCTTCGTTGGTTTGTGAGGAAAATTATTAATTGCATATTTTTGGCTAATGATAGTTTCGCGTGGTTGCAATATAATGTATTGTGCAGCTGCTCAACCGTTGTTTGACCATGCGTTCGACCACCTGAACGATTTGCATATTAATCTAATGATGCTTTAAAAATGAATATCGAAAAGAATATAAAAATCGAAAATCATAGTCTCTATAAGCACATGGCATTTAATAGTAAATTTATTTCCAATTACACTGTTTGGAAATCACATAAAATAATCGTATAAAGTGTATGAATGAATCAATTCATTGAAACATTTTCAATTTCGATGGGCGATTGAGTTTACGTTTATAGTTTATCCTTTATGGTTTATAGTTTACCTACATATTTACGGCTTTATATATTTTCGATTTTGATGCGCATTGCATTGCGCGGTAGTAGTAAACTAGCTAAGTGAAGTAGCGTTTGTAATTGATATGCATGCACTGAGCAATGAATTTAACGATTTTATAATCGAAACATACAAACAAGCAAAGTACGAAAACGAAAACGCGTCGCACACAACACCATCCGCAGTCGGAGCTGGAGTTGCAGAGACGCATTGCTATGCAAACGCGAATGTGTACACATTCAATTCGTTTTATTGAATAATTAATTAGCGAGGCGCCCATCTCCTAAACGCATTAACTTTAATTACACGACAGTATAATGTGTAGTTAAAGCATTAGTAAAATGGCTAAATAAGAGGCGCACTTTGGTTGTGCTCCTACCAACA
>JARJDT010016853.1:0-19010 GCA_030264655.1 Leptusa sp. GC000079
TTGTTGTCAGCCATTTTCTTTACTTAATCATTTTAAAAGTTCCGCTGTCGAACACGAGATAGCACTACAAGTTAAATTTAATGATTTTGATGATTTTGCCAAGGTTTTCAAGGTTTAAATTTATTGTTTAATTATGGTTGTAAGAACAAATCTACCTATTTGAGAGTGTACTAATGCTAATTAATCTATCTAGTTGTAATATTTAATAAGTTTGATTTGGTAAGATAGCCAGAAAAATGAGAAATTGCAAGCAAGATTCATGTTTCCCGCCATTAGTTGCTCCGACAGAAAAATCTAACCGCGTTTACAAAACGCTAGCGCCAATATGGTGGCGGCGTAGCCATTGTGAAAAGTAGAACCACCGCGTTCCCAAATATTTCTCTCTTTGTGCGCGTCTGTGCTTTCATTTATATTAAAATACTATTGAATCGAGTGTTTAATATTGTGAAGATTGCGCATAGTGCAGAATCGGGGTTTTAGTTGATTAATTAACGAGTTAAAGAAGGGCGTAGGAATGGCGTACCGTCACCCATAACCTCCTTTCATGTTATTGGAGTAGATACGGACTAAAGTTGTGTGTCAGATGTGTCCATCATTTTGGATTATTCAAAAAGTTTGGTGGCTTTATATGTTCACGGAATAGCTTGTGGCGGCTTCTGCTAGTGTTCTATTATGTGTTTGCATCATTGTGGGTGCGTATTCGTCGAGAAAAATGTGGGAAATCATCGGCCGCTGACCGTAACGGCGGGGTGTTGGCAACGATCATCGGCCGTGTCTGCTGTAGATCGCAGCCGTTTCTCTTAACATGGCTGCAACGCAGGCCGAAAAGCAACAACAAAATGACGCCGTGAATAGTGAAAAAGTGCAGCCGGATCAGCATCCGAACGTGCGGAATTCGCTGTTGCAAAATGGGACTGATAAGAATAGCAGTGGCAGCGTTAGAGGCAGCGGCGTAGCAGCAACGGCGGGCGGCAAGAGCAAAAATTCGACCGGCACGAAGAACCTCTGCGCCGAGATGAGTCAATATCGACAATCGGACGGCGGAAACGGTGCCGGCGGTGGCGGTCCCGGCGACCCGCAATTACACAACGACGACATGGGTGCCCCGAATGCCGAATCCGGGTACACGTCGCCGGCGATGCCTCATTCGGATGGGCCGCCGTCTAACGACGGTCATTATCCGTACGCATTTGGCGGCCCCGCAGGCGGTGGTGTTAGAGACATGCATAATAGTGGTGATAGTGGCGGAATGCACGCGTTTTCGCCGCATCGGCAGGGTTACGGCGGACCCAAGTTGCCGCCGGGAGTACCTCCGGGAGGCCCACCGGGGCCTATGTCCGCGTTCGCGCAACAACAGCAATCGCCGCGGCTAGTGTCGGGACAGACAATTTCGCAGCCCACTGGGCCAACGCCGACTTTAAATCAGCTCTTGCAGAGCAACAATCCGTCGATACGTTTCTACGAACCGGCGTATAATCAGCCCTGGCAGCCGCAGAAACCGTATGGTGCTGTGGCTGCCGGTGGAGGGCCTCCTGGTGGGCCCCCATATCGAAACCAAGTTTCTGTGAGTATATTACACATGGAGTAGCTTTTTTGTATGGCCAACAATCTAACATCATATTTGGTTATAAGTTGGCAAAAAACACAGTTTGTGTGCCTGTACGCTCGTTATGTGCTGAGTGCCCGCGCGATTTGTCTTTGCTGTGGCTACGGCGTCGACGAACGAACACGTTCTGACTTTCGGAGCAAACGTCGCGATGCGAGCGTGCACAAACACATTTTGCGAACTAAACGTGTAAGATGCTGATGAGGTTTTCCTTGGTGCACATTTGTGCTCTAAACGCTAAGCGTTCAGATAAAGTCGCGAGTTAATAGTAATCCACGAAGTCGGACAGCAAATTTGTCAAATCCATTTTTTCGTCTGCCGAATCCCGCCATACATAAAACACTATACACTTACAAACCACTTCCCTTAACCGACGATTCACTACTAATAAAATTGATTTTCGCCGGTATAGCATTGTTGCATTGACTATAAAAATAAATAATTAATGTACAAGTTTGTCGTTTAATAATAATAGACCAGGGTCAAGGACGCTCGCGCACGTTTTTTTATTTATTTTCTTGTTTGTTTTCGTCATTTCGCGTCGAGCATTTCGGCATGTATTTGACGCACTTCCATACATACACCACATACACATTCACACATTTTGCTATTCGTGTGCATGGCAATTTTATGTCGATTTGGAGCTTTCCACATGGCTAACATCCATGTAAATAAACGCGATGCGATTAGTGTATGTCATACAGTAGTCGAATAAATATGCGATGCATAAATTACACGTAATTATATTTACGTTACGCTATTGATAATTAATTTTGTTTGATTTATTATAGTATTAATACTTTATGCTAAAGATAACTAAGTTTCTGGCGGGAAAATGTTTACGTACATTTAGTTGAAACACTTCATTCATCGATTAATTACTTAGTTCACCGTTAATTATATCTTGATCTGTTAATATTTCATTCATTGAGCGAATGAGGGAAGATCCTCTTCCTGTTTCGGTCCATATGTTTCAAATATCGACTATTTGAATTGATGCACGCGTAGATTACCCATTTGTATACTGGTGCTGGATCATTAAAAAATCAGGTCGAGTGGAAATCGCCCGGGGCATTTCTCTGATGTATGGTGGAAATCGCATATGGAGTAAATACAGCATTCGAAGCACTATGATGCTCTATCAATGCAGCGTGTGCGTTTGACGACCTAAAAAAAATCGAGGATTACAAAAAAAGCTTATTGATGAGACTACTATAGTGGCCGCGCATGTAGTTCGGCAATCCATTGAATAACGGATTTTTTTCTCCGTTTTGTACGTATATACTGTGCATGCCAGTATCAAAATTCATTCAAGCATTCGGCATTTGACCGATATAGTAGAAATTATAAGGTTGAATCGATAATGCAGTGCCTTGAGTGCGAATTCCATCACGATCAAAATATCTGATTTTAAAGTTGAGGACGCACGGACTAAACGAGATATGCAGTTTTGATTCTGTTAAGATTTCTAAATTCGTAGATGCGTGGCATTGGCATTCAACCAATTCCGCATCCGCATATCTCGTCGAGTATGTAGCTTTAGTGGCGCATTGGGATTGAGCTGTTTCGCAATTACTCACAGAGGCAGATACCGCACACACAATATCTCTGTATACGCATTTTTAATTACATATACAGTGAAAAAAAGTGTAGTCAAACATGCAAGGACCGTCCTTGAACTTGCACATCATACAGACCACACACACACTGACATATGATCGGTGCCTGCACGCCGCCCACTTTACTTTGTTATTATGCAATCAGCTGACGAGCCGTGACGTCAAACACTTGCCGGCTTATATACAACAAGAGCAGATATACTACACGAGTAGTATGTACAAGTGTATAATATGTACACGAATGAGTGCACATATTATGCACAGATCAAGACTACGTGCCCTTCTGTGTTTGCTATCAAACAGCTACGCCGTACTATGTTGTTGTCAAATGCATACGATATTGCAACATTTGCAACATCTATCCGGGGTTGCTTGACGAATTCCACCAACCTATATGTATTACGTGTACGATTACGAGGAACGAGCAAAACTTCGTCAATGAACTTGGCAAACTTTGCCAACACGACACAACACGCCGATTCAACAATCGAATTTCGATCAAGGATATATCTATAGTCGAAACTTGCATGAATTTAAGTAAATTGTGTTTGTTGTCGAGTGGTTTTGGTGGTGGTTAAACTGCGGCGAGGCCCAGTTGTGCTGAATGACTGAGTAAAACGTGTTTACTTGATTTATAATATTGCTGCTTGTGGGATGCTGGTTGCTCCAGTTTGCTCCTGCAAAGGAATACCCCGTACCCACACACAGGCAAATACACGTACACACACTGGGACACCAAGTGAAAATATACGAGAGTAAATGTTTAGTGAGGCAGGTCAGTTCGTTATGTAGCGCGAGTGCGAGAGATCCCATTGTCATTCTGCGTGTGACCCCTCCGTTTTGGTCTCAGCCTCGGAGTACTCGCTGCAAAGCAAAGGCGACCTCATAAATACTAATTTATTGGCTACCTGATGCTTATCATCGTTTCGCTCTTTTGTATAAGCGCTGCCAGCTGTGGGCTGTGGCACTAGTCGTTTTAATCGTTCAATTACATGCTATAATTATACCGATTAAGCGCGTCTTTCTAAATGGGTTGTGCGTCCGCTCGTTTCAGATGCCTTCCGGCTATAGTGGTGTACCATCACCAGGTCCCGGTTATCCGGAAAGCAGAGGCTGGCCTGGCCCGCCCGTGCAGGGCCAGCATGGGCCAGGCAGTCCTGGTCCGCCGCCATCGTCAGCGGTGGCGGTCAGCCAGCCGTCGCCGCAGCCCTCGCATCCGCCAAGCCATTCGCCGGGGCCTGGCCTGCCGCCAAGTCCATCGCATCAACCACCAAATCAGCACCAGGTAAGCCCTACTTCTTGTCTCTTGTACACACTTACGATATGTTGAAGATTGATGAATCGGTGTTAACGTGGTTGCTTGATTTGCAGGGTTATCCGAATAGGCCGGCACAGCCTACGACTCCTAATGCACATGCACCTGACCAAGCGGTAAGCGAAACGTTTTTTTTTTCATCTGCTTAATAATTTTTGTCGTGAACGTTGTGTGAATAAGTGAAACGAATTTGTCGCTGTCATTGTTATATACGCGAATATTGAAGAATGGGCGATGACGAATATGCGAAATTCGTTATCGTACACCGCGCGCGTACACGTGTTTGGCGATCGCACCTAATGCCTCGAATAAACGGACGTCGCTCATCCATCTCAATTTGCGGGTTCGTCAATCGATTTCGCATTATGTGTTTGCGTTCTCAGCACTTGCACTAACAGCAGAACAGTGTTCCCGCTTTATTCTATATCTATCATAGGTTCAATAACTACCTTGGATTAAACTATAAATTCTCCCATATAGTAGCGGAGCGACTGAATATACGCTTGCACATTAATAGTATGATGCGATTCGCGATTTATATTTACATAATCTACAAACAACAACTTTCGATTGTTTCCGCCAGTGCGTTTTATTAGCGCTGTGTTATTATAAGAAATATTTATTTAATGAGCACGTGGCCGTGTAGATGTAGGTAATGAAAGTCAAGATCAGAAACGATCAATGAGATTGTCGCGGGTTTGCTGTGGTTCATTTATTTGCGTTTTGAGCCAACTTGTTTGTGTGTGTGTATGTGTGTGTGTGTCATGCGACGACTTGACACTATACTTGTTTCCAATTCCATTGCGTTTACATAATAGTCGAGTGAATAATTAGACTCGTTCTTGACCTACGCTCCGCATTCGTATTATATTTTTCCTTTAGCACGAATGCGAGTGAACATATGCTTGCTGCAAGTGCGCGCTCTAAAAATATCCATTTGGTGTGGGTGATTGGTGATATAATGCAATTATATCAAGATAACGCGCGTCATTATCGCTTTAGTGATTATGAAACAAAACAGACGCATTGCCAATGCACGTTGTGCTGATTACTGTTTATTTCCTTTTGGACTGACACGACACTAATTGTAAGTGCGATCGCATGTAAGTGCGCCGCAATCGCGAGCAACGAGCAGTTGACGTGCACACACAATATAGAACACATCGCAATTGAATTAATTCCGCTTCGCTAATAATTTATTTATTTATCGTCAACATTGCTCTACTATACTCTTTTCCAATAATTCATTTATTGCGCATGATTTGCATCTGCAACGATTAACCGATAACAAGGTTCAAGTTGACGCAGGAAACGGAATACATTAAATTGAATATCTAAGAAGGAACTAATTGACAATGTCGTCTTTCGTCGAATGCTGGGATATTGTAGTTGATCGGAATTTGCTCGCTTATGTTTTATTAGGGCCTTTTTATTGTCCGCTTTCGGCGGTATAGATCCGCGCTATAAAGCAGCAATTCCGACTTTTATGATTGTTTTGTGTACTTCCTTCGCCTTTGCGTTTCCTTTCTTTCGGTTTTCCTTCGTATGTGCGCGCTCATTCCACTCAAGTCAAAGAAGAAATACTTTAGTTAAATTGTTACCGGTCCGCGGTACTAGAAAAATTGTGTACAGGATCAAGATTTAATTGTACGCGCTCGGTCCGTAATCTTGTTCGACCCATCTGCGATCGGCGATTCCCTTGACGAATCAAGCCTTTATTATCATCGACGTTTGTGTACAATCGACCCGCAATGAATTTACAATTAGCTATCGCGCTGGCAGTCTGTTTTATGTGTGCTCCTTTTGCTCCATTGACTGATTGATTGATTGTTTAATTAATTATCTATGTAGCGGCGAGCGAGGTATGGTCCGAGTACGGATCGATTGTTTTGTGATTGTGCGTTGGCGCTGGTTACACATTATGGTCAGCTACATCCTAATGCCTAATTAGAGAATTTCAATTCAACGCAATTAATGGCGCTTTATTGAATATCAGTGCGTCGATGGCGCACGATGCGATCGAAACTTCCATTCCATTCGGTGTATAACTTTGGAACAATATATTATAGTATAGAGAGTGTATATATATGCTGCAGCTCTCTTCAACCAACATTCAACGCGATTCCAGCCAGCGATTCCGACGTTGGTTTGGCTGAAGCAATGGCATAGCGGAGCAATAGCAATAGCGTAAAGCGGTGCTCGTATATTTCTATCGTTGGCGCCGCGTTGCCAGCTCGCCGCTCTGGCATGCATGTAGGCAAGCGGCAGCGCGCTGGTATTGATTCGAACGCGGCGAGTGTACGGCAACGTGGCACGCTACAGTACACTGCACTGCATTTAGCCGGTTGCCGTGTTGCATTCGGTATTCTGAGCATTATAACCGACGCTCTGTTCACTCGGCTGGTGCGCGCTCACTCGCTCCCTCGGCCGGCCTCATGCGGCATGGACGAGCAAGAGGATCTGCTTGCTGTGAGTGGATCGTTCAGTGTTATATAGAGAGAAGGACATGTTCTGGTCGTTCGTTTGCCAGCTTGTCTCTTCCATCGATGCCTGGCAGCCTGCTGGCGCTGGCTCGTTTTGTGTTTGCCAAGCAGCAAGCGAGCAGGCGAGAGAGCCGCCGAAGCCAGTCAGCCAGGACGTGGACATTTCACATTCTCTCCACACACACACACACACACACACACACGGTACACTCGGGCTCGACGCTGCCATACCATGAGCCTTCCACGCGATGCTCTACTCTACCATTTATCATTCTCGGAACCTTTGTCTGCCGTTCCCGTTCTGTGCATTTGAAATGATAAATTCATTCGAAATGCGTTTCCATATGAATTGGGCAAATTTTTTAAAAATTGTAAGGAAGTAGCATGCAAATTTGTTCATAAAACAATAAATTACTCTAAAGGCACTGCTGGGTTAATTAATTTACTGCACCGGATGTCTTGCTCGAAGCCGAAGCTGACGTTGCTCGTTGTTGCAATGTGAAATAGCTCTTGGCAGGTGGTCTCTGCCTCTTTCCATAAGAAGAGCTGTACCGCAATCGCGATGATATCAGTTTGTGCATGGTGTTATCGAAAATTATCATCAATTGGGCATGCTTTGCTTGCGCGCACTTTCTTTGTGCATTGATTGCATTTGATTTTTTTGCGATTAATGATTGATTTCCTAAGCGCGCAAAAACAAGTAATAAGCAATTCTTTGATATCAAAAAGTACAAGAAAGGAGTACAACTATCATGTGCAGCATGCAGAGATTCGGATGGGGTGGAATCTACCCAGGTTCCCTGAGTATCTAGCATGATGGCACTGATTCCAAGTTGTATACTATAAAGCCACGTGAATGAACGTGAAACGTGAATAAAGCACACAGCTTTCTCCTCTGCTCTGGTTGCCGATGTGTTCGCGCTGAACTTGAATTTACATTGCGCGATTTGTGCGAAACGGGGTTGCACACCCCTGCGTTCTCTCGGGCTGGCTGGGTGGCGGGCGGACGGTGTGGGGTTGCTGCTTTGTGGGACGGGAGCCGGAGGGGTTTTAAGGTCAGGGTTATGCATTGCATTTGCTGCTGTCTCGTTGTGTGTACCGACTTGCGTGTGTGTCGGTGCGTTTGAGCAAGGAAAAGGGAAAAGCCGTAAACTGCAGGCCGGGAGCCGGGGTTTGGCGACGAAAACGTGGCATGGCAAGAGAAACGAAACCGAAACTGGCTGACTGACTGGCACTAGGATAGGAACGGGTCCCGTACTAGTATATGTGCTCTCTTTATTTATGTGTACTCTTTCTTGTATAAAAGGACTTGACTACTTGGGATCTCGTACATCACGTGCAGTGTTCGCTTTTGCTTTCACATACATGCCACGCCGTATAGTTGGTTGTGATAAAGAAAGGAAACCGTTTTATGTCGTGCCAGTCCGCACAAGGACTAGACCAGGGGGTTCCCCCTAGTTGTTTTTCTATGTCGCTTCACGAATGTGTCGCAATTTTGCACCGATCTCTAGACAAACGTCTTGTGCACATTTTTGGCAACAAAGTACTAAATGGGTTTCCAACGCTAACTGGGAGTAGTAAAATCGTAGCACATTTCACGTGTAACTAATTGCGGCGATAAAATATGAGCATAAATTTTGACTCGGTCTCTGGCATCTTTCAGCCTCACTCGTAATCGACTTGAACTATTCGGTTTTCAATGTAATACAGATATTTATAGTATGACGACGAAATGGAAAGTATCAGAGAATCGACGATCAGCTGATCGATAGATATATTATCTTGAACAAAGTTCAAAGCAAAAGGGATGGCATCAGGCGCACTTGTGTGTTTATGAATAATGTATTCACGTCTGGGAATGTGCGTGAGCCGGCTTGTGAATGTGTGCGTTTAGTGTGCAAGCTCGCGCGTAATTTGTTTGTTTATAAGTGAATCAGCTGACGCCGTTTGTGGATGCAATGCAATCGCATTTCGTATCGAAATGTAGATATAGTATAGGTGGATTATAAATGTATTAGGACGACCGAAACGGAAACAAGTCAGGCAAACGCGTGTCTGATTCGCATCCCGGTATTTAATACTCCAACTATATGTGCACATGTTTCGCATATTTAACTGTACATACAATGTAAAATCATTTCCCTTTCATATTGTCATATCCAATACCGCCAAATATGATCTTTGAATGCATTGCAGTCAGTTCATGTGACATCATTTGCTTTATACAGTGCATTGCATTTAAATCAATCTGGGAAAAAGAGTGAAATGCATTGGCATTTTACACATCCACTCATAACCCGCGGTCGTAAATCTTGTCTGTCGACGTCACTGAAGGATGCGATGCGTTTGAATATTTGTGTGTATGCCCGTCTGTCTCCTATGTGTGCGTGTTTAGATTTGGTGTTATTGAACTGGCCGGGGATCTCTCTGCTATAAGATGACGTGTTTTGGGTTGAAAATAAATTGGGATAGACCTACCCTAATGTTAATCTGGGTCAACCTTTTAACATGTACCCACACACACACATACTTGCTCATTTCGAATTGTGCAAGTGTATTGCCCGAGCCGTGTGCAATGAGAAACAGTTAAACTTTCGACTATAATACACACTGCATGCATTTCGAATACGTATAAATGCTTTTAAAGTTTGATACGTTCGACAAGTTGTTGATGTTGATATGAGCATATGAGGAAGTGTAGTGTGGTGGAAATGTAAAACCACCTGCTGTGTGCAAGTGTGTGTTGTGTGCATGTAGTTCATGTTTATGAATGAACTTTTCGCGTTTTTCCGTTTTCCAAAGAGAACATATGACAGCATGTGACATGTTTTCGTGTAGCTCCGGAGCCTGGGATGGAATTTTAACGAATAGATGATAAAATTTAAAGAATGTGGTAAAATTGGCAATCAGAAAATGACAAATTATTCCATTTCCAAGTCCGTACGTAGAGTACATAGGTTTTATTATTCGATGTGGTGTTTCAATAGAATTTCCAACGCGTTCCATAACTTTAGAAATATCGTCGTGACTGTTGGTTGACGATGACGACTTGGACTTGCAATTCCGTTTGTTTGCTCAACTCAACAATGACTAGGCTTACTTAGAAACTTGAAAGAAACCAAGCAATGTACACGTTCGTGCGTTTGTGTTTAAAACGCAAACGAATAACATAAACCGCAGCACGCCAACCGCATATGAGGCTTTATAACTATACATATGCCAGGCAGGCCAAGCCAAGTTGCTATACGAGCAACAATAACAACCAACAACAACGTTAAAATGTAACGTGCGCTGTTGTAGCGTGCATGGCTCGGTTGGAGCACTCCGCACATGCCTCCTCGTACTTGAAGCTTGAAGCCTCGTTGATTTTTTCCTTTCCTTCACTTTATACTTGACGTAGCTTCGTTTTTCGTTTCATAATAGCAGCATAGTCAGCCAACAAACAAGGCAAGGCAAGCATAGCAGTCGAGCAGCGGCGGCGGCATGGATGTTTTTTTGCCGTTGCTCGGCTGTTCGTTCGTTAGAGAGTCGTTCGCTCGTTTTTAGTTGATACGGGTCGTTCGTACATTGGTAAAGGCGCGCGCTATGCGGCGATTTGGCAACTGCGCATGCTGCTTGGATAGGTGCGGTCGAACAAGGCGAATGGAGGAGAGAACCCCACACGCTCCGCTCGTATGTCCGTTGCCTCGTTTGCGTTGCCGTTCGCTAGAGCTTTCGCACAGGCAGGCGAGAGCGAGAGAGCGAGCGAACGAGGCAGTTTCGACTCGCACGTACATTCGATGATGGTACCCAACGGCGGCGCTCTCTGTCTGACTGACGTGCGTCTCGGTGCAGTTCTCTTTGTCGGTTTGATGATGGCTGCGATGGCGGTCTAGTCTCGTGTCTCGCGTGCACTTACCAACTGAACGACGAAAGCAGCCAGCCAGCAACCGTCCGTCGTTGCCGTTGCTTGTATACGTCGTCGTCATCGTCGTATATACTAAACTAACTAACGTAGAATAAGCATAGCAAGAGCGGACAAGCAGACTTTGTGTGCGTTGCGTTGCGCTTGGCATAAAAACACCGGTGCCTGTGTGTGGATATATTATAAAGCTCTATTTTTCGCATTTCCTTTAGCACGCTCGCGGCTCCACTCTGCAATTTAAACGAATGCTTGATTGTGTCGCGAGTGCTATGAAACATGGAAAATTATCGAAAACATTCGCGCTATCATTTCAAATATAAGGACTTGTGCGAGGGAACATAGTGGAGTGGATTTTATTATGGCGTGCTTTCCAACATACCTATTCGTGGTGGATTTAGAATAGGTACCCAACAAAGAGACCCTTTGGTGATGTGATGTGATCGTGCCCCAAGTGGATATTTGTTAATTATAATTATCGCAACTGTTTGTTGCGCCGAGGAAATTTTGCACGTACTTGATGCTACGTATCGATATTGAATGATGAGGTCTGCTTATTGTGCGGATTTGAACAGTGCTGAATCTTTAAAATCCCGCCAACGCTCACCGTTGTAGCGTTGCAGGCTTTTACCTGAAGCTTTTCGAGAATCGCCAGGTTTTATTGCTTAGTGCAAGCAAGGCACTCAGTGAACCAGGAATATTCATATAAATTCTAACCTGCTGCAACCATACCTCTATAACACGGCCACGACTGCATCGAAATCGAATACAGCAGTAAACAGCTAAGCCGGTGAAGCAGGCTTTCGGATTTGGATATTAATAGTTCTTCGAATATAGTCGGTAAGGCTAAGGAAAATCGCACATTGAATAGGGGTAGCATACAATATACAATTATTGTTGATATTTTGCAAATGCAAAGTTTAATATATACGGCAAAAAGTTCCACGATTTTCTGGCACCACACACATTTCATAAGCTTACCCTGAAAGGGTTGAATATAAATTGTGGAGCTGGAAAGTTATAAATGTTTTTCCCTTCATTAGTCTTTCTGATACAATTTATCACGTTTATATACCCATTTCTAACGATGTATATAAAATTGCATTTGGGTCTTATTATTAGAAATAATAGGAACCCTTAAAATCAAAATATTAAACTTGGTTATTCCTCCGGCATAACATGTTAAATATTAAAATTGCCTTGAACCTGAATGTACAAACATTTTCGGACTGAGTCCAAGAATTTCAGTCTTATGTTTGTAAACACTATTATACACTCAGTTTACATTAATTCAAGATCAAGATATATGGCTTTGGCATTTTAGGGTATGATCTATTTCCATTGGCATATTCTTAGACACGACTCTATAAATAATTTTACAACTTTGATATTAAAACATTTCTGCGTATTGAAGAAAGTACGAAACACGTTCAATGTATGTACATAAATATTGTCGATCTATTTGTTTACTTCTCTGAACTTAAAGGAGTCTGCATGCATTAGCGTTTTACGGTCTATTGTTGCTGGCTGCGGCATTTAAGTCCACGGATTGTTTCCAACTTTATCTCGCGGCATGGCTCGGCGATTTATTGCCGAGACGTGATTTCAGATTGACTTCTCTGTACAGTGCCTCAATGCAATGCTACACATTGCCAGAGAGAGCTTTCGTATCGTCGATTGCACATTCACTCGCTTCTTCGTTGTGTCCTTGTCCCATTAAGGGCGCCTTCTTTAATGGCCATTTAAATTTCTGAATATAGGTAACAACCTAACAACGTGTGTGCGGCTAACCTGTTTTCGCTCGTTTATGCACAAATCGAGAGCGCGAGTTACATAACTGCGAGATGCATCTCTAATGGAATTGTAACAAGACAATTCAGTTGTTGTGTTGTGAATGTCCACATTTGGTAGAGGCATGTCGCGAATTCCGGTACCGTTGGCTTGATGAGTATTATAGAAATAACACGTTTGCCATCGCTTGGGTCGCTTTAATTGTGTGGCTCTCTCTCTCTCACTCTTTGTTTAACTGGCATCAATCAATATACACTTTCATACTTTGAGCAAAGTGTCTGATACCTTCTGCTTGTAAACAACACACCGACACGAGGACACAATACATAGACAACGTCTAGTAGTATAACCCAAACAAAACGAAATGAATGAATGAACCAAATGAGCGCAAAGCAAGCGATGAACTAAAAATAAAACAAATTTATAAAAGAGCGCGCCAGCCTACGAATGCACGAATAATAATATGTTGTCCGTTTCTCTCTTTATATGTACAAATACTCATTTATTATGCAAGCATATAACACAAATGCGCGGGAATGTTAATATCTATCGACGTCGCACATTTAGTTCGAAATGTATATTTGATGAAGTTGTTTGTTTGTTTGCTTGCAGGATCTGAGCGGTGGGAACAGCAATGATAGTTCGGGAGGGCCGGCTCCTGGCACGCCGAATTCGCAGGGGATGAGGCCGACGCCTTCACCTACGGGTTCGACAGGTTCCAGGTCCATGTCTCCGGCAGTAGGTGAGTTTCTCGCACATCCGTGCGATGCACATGAGTGTGAGTGCATCTGTCGATTTACACCACACGAAACCACGTGTCGTCTCTTCCATTGACTGCTCGATAAAATGTGCGGGCCTCCTTCTCTCCTCAACATTGACCTACATTTTACTACGAACATGCCGGATTTTACCCTCAAACACACAAAACTCGACTCCTGCCGCTTGGTGGCCCCTTGCATTTCAACCGCCGCCCGCCCTCAGCCACCCACAGCCCTCACAAGTCGGGGAGTTTAACTATGTACGGCTGCCAAGTCCAGAGTTATCCCGTCCCGACTGCGACTGCCGGGACACGTCTCTGTGCGATGTTCACAGTTCGCGTTTTAGTGCCGCTAAGCCGTTCTCGCTTCTCTTATCCCCTCGATCCTCATCCTCGTGCTCGTCGCATTCGTGTACGTGTATGGGAGAGTATACTGCACACCGAAACCTACATCCTTTATGTCCTCGTATTAAATAATAAAATAATACTACGGTGCCACCACGTGTTTGCTCACTAGCAGATTGCAGCCTGCTGCACTGCTGGCTGCACTTTGTGCTCTTGCATTGTTCGTGTCACTTTCATTGATGAATTTGCGAGTTATGAATTGAACAAAAACCAACAACAATCCCAATTTCAAATTCAGATTTTAATTATTCATTGTTACAAATAGATTAGAAATAGGTTCAATATTGAATAAGTTTTTAGTCTGAGCAGTGTTGAAATTGTTCATTGATTTGATTCGGTTGTCGCATTCGCATTGCAAATTGCAATTATGACTTATTATTGTCATGGAAATGATGTGTCTTGCCAGTGTACGCTTTTTGGTTTATTAACCGGCAGAGCACAAGGCACACGCAAAAGGAGCGGCGGTGGCCTCTCTGGCTCTGGCTGAATCGTATATCGATCGTCCTGCTGCTGCCGCTGACTCTGCTGTCGTTTGTTCGTTGCCGTTGCCTTTGCCTGCCGCTATGCCGTTATAGAACTAAGGCGTGATGATGCTACAATGCATAGCAATATCATAACGGCTACAAAACGCCGCCGTTTCGTCGTTGTCGTCAAAATCTTGTGCCATTTTAATATTTCTGATCGGATACGGTTTTAGTTTTACCGGTTTTGTAATATTCGGAATACCCCGAATGTGGTAAATACGTACATACGTTCATTGCTCAATGCATACACATACATTGTGTATCGATTTGCCGGTTTATGTTTTGATGTCGCTCGTTTTTCACCTCTTTGAGAAATTGTTTACTGGAAACATGACAGTTATTCTATAGTCGTTCATTATTCTGCCATTATTTGCTTGCGTTGCAGTATCGTTCTATCGTTCAAGAGTTATTGCCACATAAAATTGAAATTGAGCTGCAGTTTCTTGAAAATTGCGCGAGCGCACTTTCGATTTTTATTTAGAAATGCGAAAAGCGTTTCATTTCAAAGGATAACACGATAAAGCAATTGCTGTCGATGCATTGTGTGGCAATTTGTCATCATTGGCAATCCTCTTTGTGTCTTAGGCCAGCAAAACATTCCGATGCCTCCGCGTCCATCCAGTGGTCAATCAGATGGCAGTGGATCAACAAGAATAAGCCATTCACCGATGGCGACGCAGGGCAGCTACCCGCCGCCGCATATGCACGGCGTTTACAAAGGCCACCCCGGCATGGTGCAGCCGCCAGGCGGTGGCGGCGGCCAGCAAATGCCGCTCTATCAGCCCCCCAACCAACCCTACCAGCAAGGCGGCTATCCGACGAGGCCCCAATACCCCAGTCAGGGCTACGGCCCGCCACCGTCGTCGCAGCCGCCGCCGCCACAGCAGCCGAACAATAGCATGCCGCCGCAACAATACCCCAATCGCGTGGCGCCCAACCATATGGGCAACTCGCAGTTTCCACCCTACCAGCAGCAGTGGCCCGGTGGGCCACCAGTAAGCGCTGGCAATCACATACCGGGTGGCAAGGGTGGCAACGGCCCGCCACCACCGTCGCCCAACTCACCGTCGTCGGGGGGTCCCCAACGACCGCCGCACTACCTCAAACAGCATTTACACAACAAGATGGGCTTCGGCACGCCGCCGTCGGGAATGCCGCCGAGTCCCAGCCCGCCTACCAACTATCATATGGGGCCGCCGAGTGGGGGCCACCATCACTCGGGCATGGGGCCGCCGCCCTCGATGGGCCCACCTAATATGCCGCCGGCGACGAGCCCTCTATTACCAAATAACCATCCGCACGATGGGCCTATGCCGCCGCCAAGCAGCAGCACGCCAAACTCGCATCATCCACTGGCGAATGTGGGTCACGAGATGATGGACAATGGTATTACGACGACGGCAGCTGGTGGCCTGGCCACGCATGTAACGGCCGCTTCAGGCGGGTCTGTCACTTCGGTGGTCACCACTGGTCCTGATGGCGCGCCCATCGACGAAGGCTCGCAACAATCTACCTTATCTAATGCTTCTGCAGGTAAATTAACCGGTGACTTGTCGCATTCGAGGAGGTTTGCTAACTGTTTGTTGATAGCGTCTGGCGAAGATCCGCAATGCACTACGCCCAAATCGCGGAAGAACGATATGGGGCACTATAGCCATCCGACGACGCCTCAGAGCACTGTGCCTTCACCGGGAGCGGCTAGCATGAACTCTATGCATGAAGAGTATGAGATTAGCAGTCCTAGTTGGCCTAGAACACCGGCGAGTCCTGTAAGTCTATCAATATTTAATTTGTCATCAATTTTACGACGCTATCCAAAACTTTTTATTGTAAAATTCTGAGCGAAACGTTCGCTATGAAGCAATTAGCAATTAAGCTAAAAATACGTGGTTATTTACAGGTATTTAACACTCATCCGCCACCTCAGGAAACCTACCGTTCAAAGGTTTATTTATATTTCTATATTATTGTGGATGTCTATTAATCATTTAACGTTATTTTTTAATGCAACAGCTAATGAATGTTTAACATGCCTGGCTTGGTTCTTTTGCTTGTCCGCTTATGTGTATTAATATTACGATAAAGGGTTTGCTAAAAACTATTTACTTAAACAGCAAATATAAAATTCATATTCATTCTTGAAAACATTTTCAGTTTGAAATAGTTTATAGTTTTATAAATATTGAAATTTAATTTTCTCAAAATAGAATTGTATACTTTATTTGATATAAACTATTTAAGTAGTCGAATCTATTTAAATGGATGTAGTTTAAATATTTTTGTAGTAATTTTTTGCAAGCCCTGGATGATATTAGTTAGAATATAGTCTAATTGCATGTGTTTTACAGAAAACGGATAGCTTGGGCAAGCTCTATGAAATGGATGACAATCCTGACAGGCGTTCCTGGCTGGATAAACTTCTCGCCTTCATGGAAGAACGGCGAACGCCCATCACGACGTGCCCGACGATTTCGAAGAACCCGCTTGATCTCTTCCGACTATACATGTTTGTCAAAGATCGAGGGGGCTTCATGGAGGTATGTAAGGTGTTGTGTCTTCCAGTAGCATAAAGCTGATAGGCTGTTAGACGCGACCTTCCAAAAATGATGCTAACACATCTCGTCCTCTTGTTGCAGGTCACGAAAAACAAGACTTGGAAGGATATCGCCGGCATGCTAGGGATAGGTGCATCGTCGAGTGCGGCTTATACGCTGCGCAAACACTACACCAAGAACCTCCTAGCGTACGAATGTCAGTTCGATCGAGGGGGTATAGATCCCCAACCAATCATCAATCAAGTGGAAGCGACGTCGAAGAAGAAGGGCGCCAAGGCTGCGTCGGTTCCTTCGCCGGGCTCCTCGAATTCGCAGGACTCGTTTCCTGCCCCCGGTTCTGGTGGTGGTTCAATGGATGGTTACGGCAGCTACGGTTATCCTCCAGGACAGGCGAATAACCCGGAATATAATACTCCCCAGCAGCGGCCGTCGTCGCAAGCAAACGCGCCATCGCCGCATGCAAGCGCCGCGAGTTCGAATCATTTGACTAACGCTACGCCTGGCGGTCCCGCCACGGCTACAGGCATCTCTGGTGATAACGTGAGCGTCTCGAATCCGTTTGATGACATTTCGCCGAGTCCACCCTCGCGAGGTGCTCCATTCCCGGGTCCTGGACATCCACCATACCCGGCCGGTACGCCACCGAGGCCTCAAGGCCAAGCATACTCGGGCCAGTCGGGCAATTACAATCAATACCCGTCGTCCAGTCCCGGTCCGGGACCGGGCGGCCCACCCGATCAGTATTCTCCATATCCGGGCGGGCAAGCCTATCCACCAACGCGACCCGTTTATCCTCCATACTCTGCAGATTCCGGGGCACCACCGGCGAGTCCCAACAGCACTCAGCAACCCGGTGCGCCACCGCAAGGCCCACCCGATGGCTACACTCGGTACAATATGAGCGCGGCACCTACACCCGGCTATCAACCGCGACCTGCATATACTGGACCTGGACCTAATGCTCCACCTGTTGGACCGCCAGCAGGTCCACCAGCAAATGCGAGCCCATATCCACCACAACAGGATTACTATAGGCCGGGGCCGGGACCAGGGCCCGGGCCCGGACCTGGACCTGGGCCAGACCAGCCAGGCACTACACCTGGAGTGTATCCTGGCGGCCCACCGCCGAATAAATCAATGCCTCCGCCACCCTCAACGCCGCGGCGACACCCTGATTTTAACAAGGAGCAGCAGGCACAACAACAACAACAACAGCAGCAGCAGCAAGGTGTTGTTCCCGGTCCTGCTTATCCACCGTATCCACAACCGCGACCGCAAATGTATGGCGGATGGCCAAATAACAGTCAATATCGTGGACCGTATCCACCTAATGCTGCGGGTCCTGCGCCTGGACAGCAGTGGAGTCAGAGTCCTAGGCCACCTGGACCTCCCGGACCCCCCGGTCAATGGGATCGCTATTCGCCATCTAACCAACCTTATCCGCCCCCGCCACCACAAGGACAGCAACAACAATGGTCGCCGATGCCCACGCCTGGAGTGGGGCAAAGCTCACCATTGAGACCACCAATGGGTCCGCGACCGCCTGGCAAACCATTTAATATGATGCCACCACAAGGGCCTAAAGGTCTGCAATCTCCCACCCCCGCAACGGGGAGTTTCTCACAGGGACAGATACCTAAACGCGAGATTATTTTTCCACCTGATAGTGTCGAAGCCACACAACCGGTTCTATACCGGCGGAAGCGGCTATGTCGTAATGACATTGGTCCTGTAGACGCGTGGAGGATCATCATGTGTCTGCGCTCTGGTTTATTGGCTGAAAGCGTGTTTGCGCTTGATGTTTTAACGGTTTTACTCTATGACGATTCGGCCATTGGTTACTTTGGACTGAGTCAATGGCCCGGTCTGCTTGACTTACTACTTGAACATTTCCGCAAAAGTTTGACTGACATGTTTGACAGTCCGTATCCTCCTGAAACGAAGCCTGATGATGAAATTATTGATTTGGGAGGTGTTGAGATGCCCATCGACACCGACAAGAAGACGGTGGTTTTGCAACGTTGCACTAATTACACGATGGTGAGTCGCAAGGG
>JARJDT010016855.1:0-10154 GCA_030264655.1 Leptusa sp. GC000079
ATTTACAAAAATATGTTGTATTGTACAAGTTATAATTGTTTAAGGATAGGGCTTAGGCATGAGACTCGGTAGCTCAGGTAGTAAAGCAGTGGGGCGTGGACCCAGCGGTCGCGGGTTCGAATCTTGGCCAGTGGTCAACTTTTCATGACTTAAAAATTAAAATGTCTTATAAATTTAATACTTCGTCACAAATATTATTTAAGCTGCGCCATCTGACAACAATAATCAACATTAAATATCAAAACGAGAGAGATGGAGTTTAGATTCCCGGAGAACAACTAGGAGTCGTTTTACTCCCTCATTTTGAGTAATATATTACATGATTTCTACGTAGGTAGGCGAAAAATTAAATGAACACCTGTGCGAGTCAATAGTCGATTTCGCATGCGTTCGTTACTAGTTCGGTACTCTTGACAGCTCATTGGTATCTGCTCGGTTGTTGTGACGTGGTGTGACGTCTTTTCAGGGTCATAAATGTATGATCAAGATTGGAGAAATAAGAAACCAAAAGAGCTGTGACGTCATTAATTTGTAAATCGAAAACGACGAGGTACGTCAATGACGTGTAAATGACGGCCGAGAGTGTTAGGAACCAAACTCGAAATCGAGTAATCTACTCTTTTTATTCTTGGCTCCCGTTAACACATGAAGTCGCATTTAACATTCTAATTTATGATTTCCTTCTTGTAATTAACCAAAGAAGGTCGCCACGCGTACTTCCTAAAATTTAAAACAATTGCGAAACTACATTTTTTCGAGTTTTGATATTTTATCTAGAACTGAAGTAGATAAAGAAGACCTAGTTCCTCAAATGCGCATAGTCTTTCCAGCCCTTTTTTACTATTAAAAAAAACGTATAAAAACTGGTAAAATATGAAAATTTACCTTAAAGATAAGCAAGCAAATAATCAAAAATCCAACCAAATCAGAGTTCTTTATTACAATTACAATGATCAATAATGCAAACATTCCAATATGACGCTTTTATTTAATGTAAAATATGTGTAATTAATTAATATCGATAATTAATTATCAGACAGTAAAAAACATAAAATTAAGCATTGACTTTATCTTTAATTTCTTGGAGAACAAGGCGTTTCAATTCCTTTCTTAACAATTTGCCGCTTGCAGTTTTGGGTATTTCATCAACAAATCGCACAATATGCAATCGTTTAGCTTTGGAGACTTGCCCACCAATAAAATCAATGACATCCTGTTCATTAATCTTTGAATTTGCCTTCGTAACAACGAACGCAACCGGCAATTCTCCACAACGTTCATCAGGCAGGCCACAGACAGCCGCATCGCGAATTTCCTCATGGGTCAAAAGCAACGCTTCCAATTCCGCTGGCGCTACTTGAAAACCTTTATACTTAATCAACTCTTTGAGTCGATCAACAATATAAAAATAACCTTCTTCGTCGTAATAAGCCATATCACCAGTCCGCAGCCACTTTTTATCTTCAGTGAATGTCTCACGCGTTGCTTTCTCATTATCAAAATATCCTTGCATGACAACTGGTCCTTTGCCGCAGACTTCGCCAACTTCATTGGGTCCCAAAAAATTCCCGGTTTCATTGTCTCTTATGGCGACTTCATGGCCAGCAATCACTTTGCCGGATGAACCTGGTTGTGGGCGATCTTCAGTCCCGTAGGCGAGAACAGTCAGGGAAAGTTCAGTTTGGCCGTACGCTTGCGTTATTCGTTTAATATTGGGCAAGCGCTTCCTTGTTGCTTGTTCAAGTTCCGAACTTAAAGGCGCCGCACCGCAGATTATTTCTTTGATTGATGACAAATCGTATTTGTCTACATTTGGACTTTTTGCTAATAAAACAACTAAAGGTGGGACTGTCACCAAGTGTTCAATTTTATAGTCTTGGATTGCTTGCAAGTAGGCATCTTCGGAGAATTTTGGCAAGAACCGCAAGATTTTACCTTTGCGTATTAAACTTATCGCTGTCATAAAACCCAATGCGTGATAAAATGGAACGACAATAACGGTATCATCAACGTAGGAGAGTGTTGAACGTGGATCTCTACGAAATTGAATATGATAATAATCAACTGTTTAGAAAATCTACCCATTTTCCAACTGTAATTCTGGATATATTAATTAATTTTTAGCAATTGATATTCGGGATTTTCGAATGAAATTGAGCTATATTCATTCGACATTCAGTTTTCCTAATAGTTAATTAAATAGTAAGAATAAATTCAGTTTTTCTAAATGTAAATTACAAAACTTCCGTTTAAATTCGAGACAATAAAACAAATCGAGACAATATCAAGACAAGATTCTTGCCTTGTGAAACCCTAGTCTGAATTTCAATTAATGGATGATGAATTACAATAGAAAATTCTGAATTTCAATGGACTACTAAAATTAAATTGGACGCGCTTGCTTAAAACAATGTAGAAAAATCAGATTTCAACATTTTATTTGAGTATAATTGCAATTGGAAAAGGTGCAGTTTTAAGTTCTAAGAATGTCAAGTTGGAACTTACTCAGCTTGATTATGGCGCGCATTTAAATTTCCATGGCTTAACATGACTCCTTTAGGCAAACCAGTGGTACCAGACGAGAATAAAATAAGAGCTGTGTGACTTTGAGTATCATCTGAATCCAATGGTTTGTAATGTTCAACCACGGCATTCTCACTTTTCAACGTTTCATTTAATTCTTCCATTATGAATAGCTCTTTGACAAAAGGTATGTCGCCGTTTTTATGCAACGTAAAGAAATTCTCGTAGACATTTGCTGAGCAAAAAGCAACTTTTGGTTTGACCATATTCAAAGTGTGAAGAATTTCACCTTTGGTATAAGTGTGATTAACTGTTGCAGTGGTGATTCCTTCATACATGGCGGAAATGACTGGTGTGAAAAAGTCGACACTGTTTTCGGAACACACGGTAATGACATCGTTTTTGCCATATTTGTTGTTTCGCATCAAGTTTCCAAGTTTGCAAGTATCCGTCAGTATCGATTTGTATGTAATAGATTTTTTTGTCGCCGCATCTAACTACAAATCGTCATTTCACATATATTTTTTAAAATTAAATTAATTTAAAGTTATTGTTCTTACAATGGCAACTTCTGATTTTTCACAGTTTTTCTTTAAAGCTTCGTATAAGTTGACTCCTACGGAGTTTGTTGATATTTTGCCCCATATTTCAGGACCTTTCACTATCGAATTAAAACACTTTGTAATCCTCATTTGAAAACTATGCTCTAGAATTTATATAACAATATTTTGAATATTTACGACTATACTATATCAAACAATATTGTTATTAACAGTTGAAAATATGAATTTGAAAAGTTGTTTCCAAACAAACGCTTCTTATGGATTGGACTAAACACTAATTTTATATAATTATCAATTCAAGGCGAAATCATGTCTGTTTATTGTTTATTCAGTTGATGTTCTCGCAGTTTTTAACTATCAAACAACTTGAATTTAAAAAGCGCGCACAGTGTATTAAGTTTATCTTGTCTACTCTCAAGATAAATATGAGATAATAACATGCTTATAATAAACATAAAAATAATAATGTAATGGAAGTGGAATAAAGTATTCAACAAATTTAACTTCGAGTGCCCCTACAATGTTGTTTATTTGCATTCAGATATTATATGGAAGGTCATTCATTGTTAAAAGTTAAAAGCAAAAGTGGTTTACAGCTATTATTTATTTAATGTGAATAAACTTTGGCGACCTTTGACCACCAACAATCCGTCAAATGTGTTTTACTATGTTATGTTATATTCCTATAATTAGAGAAGTAGCTTACCGTGTTCATTAAAAATATTAGGAAAATTAATACTATAATTTAAATAATTAAACCGTTCAATCATGTTAAATCACAACAACATTGTGGAAACGTTAAAAATCTATAAATCGAAATTCAACATAGATTTTAATTTATTCATTATTATCATTCATCATCATGAACAATTCCTATTGTTTGTTTTATTATTTATTGTTCTTAATTTTATATTCATATTCAAATATTATAACGGTAAGCGCAGTTTTCCATTAACAATCAATTCCAATTAAACATAAATTTATTGATTTGATTTGAAATTGTAGGCAAGTACAGATATAGATGACGAGGAATTTATAATCGACACCATTAATATCGATAATTTTTCTGATCCGAATGCAATTGATCTACAATCATTGGATCTTTATGATATTAAGGTTGGGTCAAAAATAATCGGCGGGACTTTGGCGAAACGCTATCAATTTCCTTATCAAGCAGCGGTGTATATTTTTGGAAAAAGTGGACGCATCTTATTCTGTGGCGCTGCTCTAATTTCCAAACAATATGTTCTCACAGCAGCTCACTGCATCTTTGAAAAGTATTCGATCAATGTTTGCCAAATTTTTGAACTCGTTAATAATATTTTTGGTTGTTCCAGACCACAACGCATTCTGGTAATTTTAGGCAATGAACGATTAATGCATTACAACAAATACGAAATAAGAAGCGATGTTGTCAGATACATAATTCACAAGAAATTTAACCGTGAAGAGCTACGACATGATATCTGTTTGTTGCAACTTAACAAAACAATCAAATATAGCCGTAAGGCGCCAGTTTGTTCACAATTTAAAATGTTTTAAAACTGCTTTTATTTTTAGGGGCCATCGCACCGATCGCTCTCCCAAAACTCGTCGATTGCGATCGGAATTTTCTGAATACAAACGCGCTTGTTTCCGGTTTCGGCAAGACACAAGATGGCGGCGATGTCAGCCAAAGATTAATGTTTGTTGAATTACCAGTAATGGATAACGAAATGTGCAACAATTGGTTTGACGATCGCGAAGCAGTTTATACGAATATTTGCACGGATGGTATGGACGGACGTGGAGCCTGTCAAGGGGACTCTGGAGGACCTTTAATTATAGATAAGGCACTGGCAAGTACCCGATAGCAATAAAAACAACAAAAACATTAAGGAAAAATTCAATGATTTGCTTTATTGAGGTGTTTACAGATTGGTTTAGTTTCGTTTGGTGCACGTTATTGCTCAATGGGTTATCCGAGTGTATACACACGTGTTCCTTGCTATGTTAAATGGATTGCTAATTACACCAAATTACCTGTCTACTGATTAGAATTAAATATTTAAAAAAAAATAGCAAACCTAAAAAAATATGTTGAGTTGCAAAACTTTGAAAATGATCGTACAAGAGTCGGTTTACTTAAGCTAAGTTTAGGCAACACGCTAGACATTTAAAATAATAAAATGTCCCTAGATTTAAATTTGTCACCAATAAAAGTTACTAGCGCCACTTTGAGCAAAGTTCGATCATTTTTGAAAGTTCTGTACAAAGTAAAATCGTTGAAATTGTTTTATTTAAACTTGATATAGGTTTTAGAATAATTGTTAGAATTGATTGATATGTTACAAAAAATATTTGTAAAAACGTGAATACTCAAAATCCATAATAGAATAACCAATTGTGTGCAATTCAAAACTTACATTACTAAGTAAATACTAAAGTAATTCTTTCCTACCTTAATTAAGTGTAAATGTAATAATATTTATAACTTTATTATTTGTTCAACTGTTATAATATTAGTTTAATCAATTATTTTATTTTTTTAATATTTAGATTAGTAAGTGTATGAAAAGGAAGTGTCATTAGTTAATAGGCGTTAATCTTAATACTGACTTAATCGAGTTACACTCTAAATTGTCATTGCTTTGTTTAATTTTACAAATTTTCTTTAACTTTGAAATTGTTTAATTCAACTAATTCTAAAGTTAATGTCTTTATGGCGTTGTAACAGATGGACGGTCCTTTAAGTTCCAGGTCAGTTAAACTCGCATGCAAAAATTTGTACTTATTTAAATTTAAAATTTCATTTAAATTTAAGTGATTAGGGTTAAGTGAACAGGATTAGGTAGTCATAGTTCATAGTATTAGTTACATGGCGATTTTTTAAATGAATTGCAGTAATATTCACCACAATTAACTTCGAATTTGAGGTTTTTGGGCAAAATTACTGGAATTTAAAAAAAATTTAATAAGTTTTGTTAGAGAACTAATTGCACACAATTGGAAATTTTGAGTAAATTTTAAAATTTCCGACGGAATTTAATTGAAATAGATAAAATAGAAATGGTGCCAACTTAAATATTTAAAAGAGTAAAAAAATACCATACAAAGTTTCATAAGTCAGCAGCTAAAAAAACTTAAAATGATTGAAATACTTCAAGTATTAACAAAACGCCGACCGGCAGCATCCCAAACCGCAACCGTAAATCGTATTTTCAAGGTAATGTCATGTTTGCAATTTGCAATTTATTATCACAGTTCACTATAATCATTCTGAAAATAGAAATGTACACACGACGATCACACGATATCGTTCGTTTGTTCGATTCCTTATATTCGTTATTGCAATCGCGCATTCAACTCGTTGTTTTCGCGACCTCGAGTCTGTCCTGCAAAGGTTTGATGTACAACCAATTATCTTCACTTGTCCGCTTAAATAGCTACAAGCAAAACAATTAGACACGTTTTAAAAACCATTGCAAAGTGTACTTTATTTTCCCATTCTAGATTATTTGTTTTTCTATCCTTCGCTTCGTTTCGTTGTCGTTGCTCTAATTCGAATTTGGCTTGTGTGGCTTTGTCAATATTATTGTACTTGAGACCTGCAGTCACATCCTTCCACAATTTGCGGGACTCGTTGTCTGCTTGCAGGCTTATTGGACGAACTTGTTTGCGGACAATCTCTAATTTTTGAACGTCTATAAATTCTTCAGGTTCCTATCACATTTGTGAATAAATATCAATCATAATAATTATTAAATTGTTGTTATATTACTTTCTCATGCCATTTCGCTTCCATTACACCATTCCATTCGCCATTAATGCTCAGAAATGGTTTCTTGTCATTCGGCGCGAAGACATCGGCGGTGATTTTGTGCTTTTTGTTGCCGTAAAACGGCTTCGTTATAAATTCTACATTACACGAGTAACCAGTCTTCGCGCACGTTATCGTCACCGAACCTCCCAGCTCGATCCATGGCACTGTCAGTATTGACCTACCATAACCGTTCGGAAACGTGACTATGTATTGCTCATCGTAGTCTAACACGGACACAACACCGTAACCGATATTGTACACGCATATTGACAGACCTAAGAATTTCGATTTGGTGTAAATGTACGCATTGAATGATATTCGTTTCTTATAATGTTCTGCATAAAAAGCCGATACTGCAAAAACAAAAAAGAATTTATAAATATTTTGTAGATAGCTATTTTATAATCACCCTGTAGCTGTACCATATTTTTAATAAGTACATATTTCAAAATAACGGAAAATAATAATTTACTTCAAATGCTTTAACTGAACACACTTATTAAAATGTTGAGGAATAGAAAAGACACTTTCTCAAAAATACATAGAGTGATCATAAAATAACTAAATGAAATTCTTCAAAAAATCTGAAATTTCGAATAAAAAAAGATGTACCTGGAGGATGATGTGACACTTGTTCGGCAATAAAAGTTAACTGGTCTTCATTGGCCCACGGGACAGGTCCGTCGCCAACATTGGGCGCCTGCGATTCCTTGCTATTGAAAACATCCCAATAGCAAGAAAACGATTCGCCCAAAATGGGATTATAAGGCTTCTTTGCAACACAACTCTTCCTGCCCGCATGGTAAGAAGACAAATACCATCTCACCACTTGGACCATTCGATCTTTGGGATCTTTCATATCAGCAATGCTAACGAAGATATCCGGATGTGCAAAGTAGTCCGCGTACATCTCCAGCAACGAGCGCCGTTCCAGGATAAAAGTCGGCAGGACAACTTTCGTCAGATCCATGCCGATCTTCACCTGCCCGATCATATGCTTTATGACGGACCCTTGCTGATCCAACAACACGTCTGTCTCAGTGTCATCCTCATACAATGCGTCGTAATCGATATTATCATCGGAAGTCGGTACTGTTATAGAAAGACGGGAAGGATGCGCTTCCGATGCGGTTGAGGCTTTCCGGCTGAACAAAAGCGAGGCGCTCGTCGCGTGTGGGCCAGTCTGTTCGTCTGTGTTGAATTGTCGCACAGTGCTGCAAAGTAGAGGAAAACATTGCGAATGTCACCCAATACGCCAAAGCAACAATTTTCAAAATAAATAAATAATTGCACAAGATAAACACTTACAAAAATTTTAGATTAAAAGGCATCAAGCCAAACAAGTGTCAAATAACAAAATGAAAAACAATGCTAACACAAAATAAATTGCAATAATTTTACTTGGTGTGCGTATTATTGCTTACTCTCGACTGTTGCGTCTCTTCAAACTCAAACGGTTTTGAAGTAAACGTAACATTTTCCTATATCAAGGGATCGCAACCGAAATTTAACAACAACAATAAAACTAACAAACGACACTCAATTTCAACTATTAGATTAATTTGTTTGGCGATCCGGGAGTAATTGTGATTTGTTTACAATTTCAGTTAAAAGCCCTTATTTAATATTTATTTCTTGTTCGTAGTGTAGGTTTAGTTGGGAGTTGCGAGGCACAAAACACGGTTAATTATTAATCGATGCCTAGAATAATATTGCTTATGTTAGTTTGACTTGTTGACTCGGCGTTTGGTGTTTGAATTTGTTATTAATTGAGTTATTGAGCGCATTGGCATTGGAAACATTAAGTTATTATTGTAAATGTAAAAGTGCTAGCAAATGGAAATGTCAAAGGGTGTTGTTTTGTTACGTTGTTAGTGGTGCAACTGAACCGACGCAGTTGTTGGTGTGCGTGAGCTCAGGAGCTGAACGGGTGCAAGGACCCAAATCCTGAATTCCTGAATATCAAGCGAACCGAATCCGCCATGCGCAAACTAACACCCAATGCGACGCGCGCATAAAGTTTCAGATTGGGCTCTTTTTGCACGTTTTTTCAGTCACAGATTTAGATTGAATGAAAAATTTAGATTTACACATTTTAGATTATGGTACTTACGTTGGGGTTGCTGTTTGACTTCCAGGACCACCAAAGGGCGAATCGTTGGCATCGTAAAAGTCGTCCTCGCCTTCCGAGCTCGAATAAGACACTTCAGGCACTTGCGCTGCCTGCGTGTTAGTCGCTGGAACATAGAAAACAAGCACGAAAAATATAACAAGAAATCTACGCAGAAATAAATTTCGTTTGTTTTGTTTTTGCTAAGTTGTTAAACTAATCGATTATTTTTTTTCTTTGCTCAAAACTTACACACAACAAGCGTGTGCATGTGCCGGCGAGCGCCTTCAATACATTCGGCTGCCATTTCGACTGGCATTGGCGGGATTTGCATATTATTTATTACGGCTGGAACAAGCGTTTGAGTTGTACCTGAACACAAAAACAACGAATTAGAAACAAAAGTTTAAATGAAACATGTTTTGACATCACCTGTATTCGTTGCTTCAATATTAGCAGGTACTGAATAACATCCATTGATTGGATACGCCGTGTTCTGTACAACAAGCAACAATTCAATAATTTTATAATTCATTTAATAACTATAAACGCAAACAATAAACAAATGCAATTATTCTCAGACGTTCATATCATGATTAGTCATTTACTATTTTAATACTTCACTCAAAAAAAATTGTTATTATCTTATCTAAATTTTATTTAAAGCTAAATCAAATACAATATTCAATTGGTAACTAGAAATTAGAATTGATAATGTATTGAGTATCTACATTTTTATTCAAAAAATTCACGCGAGTTGCCATGAATTAATAATTGATGAAATTAAAGATATAATAATTAAATGTGTTTACCTTCGCGATTTGTAGTAAAACTATGGAATGTTTAATGTTATCCAACATTGCCTGAAAAAAATATTTGTTAACATCCACTTTTCACCTCAATAAAACATTATTAACATCTGAAATCTACTTACATTTGCATGATCTAATATCACTTTACATTTCATCTTTTCCTCCTCTTCCTTGATTGTCTCTATCCGATCTTCTAGGTTCTAAAACAAATAAAAATGTACACATAAATTGAATTTTAATTCAACTATTTGAATGAGTTTAATTGAACTTTATTTTAATTGTATAATACCTTAGTTTGATCAATCATCAACTGCAAATAGGCATCCGCCTCGGACACTTTGTTA
>JARJDT010016856.1:0-10743 GCA_030264655.1 Leptusa sp. GC000079
AGGTAATGATTGGATTTTCATATTTCTGTGGCAACAACTGGCAACTGGGACAACGAGCGAAGCGAGTTGTCGTAGTTGCTAGTTGTTGTATATGTCTATGACCACGAAGTGATGTGGTTCCCACATTGGACACAGCAATGCATAGTTATGTTTTAAATATATTTTAGAAGAAAACACCTTTAGGATATGTTGTTATGGTTGCCATGGTTACGTCTACAGCATTGAATAATATTCCAAACATTTAAATTGAAAATTGCAAATTTGACGATGAAAAATTCATTTTGCAGTAAAAATGCTCATAACAAAAATGGTGCAGAATTGAATTCTTTAAAAGATTGCTTCTACGCATTTTTTTCGTTAAGTGCATACGTTCGGAGATATGCTCATTTTACATTTTCAATGATTTTTGAAATGGAATGTAGTTGCTTGGAAATGGCTGAATACCTGGTGGAAATTGTAAAAATTTTATAATAAATTTTTTAAATTAATAAATATTTTTTTGTCTAGGCAAGTTAGGTTTAGTTCGTAAATTAAGTTGTTCCGAAGTTTTTGGTCAATAAAATAACTAAAATGACGTGGGCTCGTCCGGGATTTGAACCCGGGACCTCTCGCACCCTAAGCGAAAATCATACCCCTAGACCAACGAGCCTACACCCAATTGTTTGTTATACGTTGTTTTAAATTACCCGCATTATATTAAACAAATTAAAGTCATTGAATATCATGCAAATTACTAAATTTACAATAATAAGGCTAATACTTCAATTTGAATATAATCGGTTTCGGTTTAATCCTCTCTGTAGAGGGTAACCCAATGCCTTGCACCCTTTATACCTGCCTCGCACACTTTATGACCTTAACGGGCCAAAATCGTAGTTTCGAAATCGCGAAAGCAAACGCAAATCTCGGGAGCATCACCATCTAAATGTCGGGAGCATTTAGTGGTACGATTTTATGCATTGGCATTTTATGTATGGCTTTATATATTCTCTTGGTCCATGCTTATAGTTAGTAATTAATTGTAATGGTAGGTAAGGGTAAGTAGCGTTAATTAGAATAATTCTTAGAGAATGCAACCTACCTGGAGCGCTAATCAATTCAATCACTTTTAAAAAAATTAAGCCGACTGAAAGCTTGCTCACTTGGACTTCCCAGTTTAGAAAATACTAGCGATAGAGAATGTTTGCCTTTCACTCTGCCTAAATCTAAACACCAGATTATTCCCCCAGTAGGTTGTATACTCAAAGGAATAATTACTCTTAGTCCAGCTACATTAGTAACCAGTCGAATCAATAGAGTATTGTCTAGTAAAAACTTTTAAAAAAAATCAAACGCAAATAAAACAATAAAAATATGAGGGGAAAAAATGTGATTCTGTGTTATAAATGATACAAAGATACATATGGTACATTAGAAATTATAAAAAAAACTTATTTGTACAGGGAGTGGCACTTGTGCGAAATCGGACAATGTTGTATTTATTTAATACAAATATAATTATATCAGCAAAATATTTGCTAGGCCGTTTGAAATGTTTAATAATCTCTCCCTTGGCAATTCGCTTAAGGTGAATTTTTTTGATCCAAATGTAATACGAATGAAATTTAAACAATTGCGATCGACCAATGGATCGCAATTTTCGCTATTGTTTTATTGCATTTCACTGTCAATCATATTACTTTTGGTTGCAACAAAATGCAGCTATAGTCTCTCGACAAAATAAGCAATCATTAGAAAGAACGTTGCCGTCTGATTCAAGCAATTGTTATTTACAAATAGCACATTTTTCCTTTGCAAGCAATTTATGTGCTAAATAGCCTGCAAAATAAACGTTACTGCAAATTTCAAGTGAAGGTTCCTGATCTTGCTCTGTAATTTCTGATGCAGCTAAATTGATCTCTCTATCTCAACCACATCATCTTCTAATTTTTTCAATTCTTCGGGTAAATTAGTTAAATTAGCGCTAGGTACATCTTCTATGCGGCCATCATTTTCAGTGATATTTAGTTCGAGTAATTTTGTGTCATCGACTTAACAATTTCCAGTATTTAGCGACTTTTCCAGCTTAATACTAATATTGTGCGCCATAGTAATTCGGAATTGTCGCACTGATGGCATAGAAATGTGTATATCTTCCACGGCTTTTTATAAGAGAAAACAATTTTTTTATTGCATCCTGATTTAAATGAGACGTTAATAAGAACTGAACAGACTCATTCATTTTCAACTCATTCCATAAAAGTAAAGTTGAGTTAATCGTCCATTGAAATCCACCTAAATAATTAATATTCTTTCTCTGTTTGTTTCCTTCCAAAATTTTTATATTGTGAAAATATAATTTCCCATTTTGCAAAGTTTTCACCGGCAATTCTTTATGTTTAAAAATTGATAACGCAGATTTATATGGATTGCTTAAAACTCTACTATTTAGTCAATCAAAAATGTTGTTTATATTTTCTACAAAAACGGAGGATTATTAATACATGAAGATCCACTAAAACCTCGACATCAAAATTCAGCACCAATCCGATACTTTTCTTCTCTTAGTCGAAAAGTAAAAACTTTTAACCACCTTTGAGTGGGCAACGTAATTTTAAAATTGTTCAACATATGCTTATTATTTGATGGCGATTTATAGTACAAGGAAAGAGCTAATTGCTTTCTTGAATATGTCCATTTTGTACTTTTTGTGTGGAAACACTGTGATAAAACCAAAGTTTTCGCAGCTTCAGTTTTGTTCATTAAGAGATTATTTAAAATCGTCCTATTGCCGAAGCATTTACATTTATTTTTAATCTGGCATTCCAAGCTTCAGTTGCTTTGACTTTTTGTTTTAACTCAATTAACTTCTTTTTTTTTATTTAATGGTCTTTTTCTTTTTTTCTTGTCTTTACATTTAAATGGGACGCACTTAAGTCAGAAGATGTCATATTCGAGGAAGTAGTGGTGTGGGTGTGTGGTTCAAGTGTGGACTGTAGAAATGTTGAATCGTCTGAGCTTGAGAATGCGAAGCTCTTCTGTTTTTTTCGAATAGGTGTTGATATCTTTAAATGATTTTGGCTTTAGACCACTTTTACTTGTAGATGGCTGGGGTGATTGAGGCGTAACTTCAGATGGAGGCTCGTTAGGTGTGTTTTCTAAAAACAAAAACCATTATTTTAAATTGTATCAAATTTAATTTAAAATAACAACATTATCTACAATATTTAAGAAAATCTAACTTACTTTTCTTGTACTTAACTGGAACTGCATTCTTGTGCAATAATTTTCGAGTGGAATTAATGCTAAAGCTGGTGTAAAATGCTTTTCACAATTTAATTTATACTTTAGTTGATCTGTTGATTTGCACATAATTTCTATATTTCCACAACTGATAGAAAATGTGAAAAATTAAAAGTTTTGTTTGTCTTTTTTCTGATTATTACAATTCACATAAACACAAGCATTTGAGCAAGATAAATAAAAGATTGGAAAAATTGTTGGTCGTCTTGTAAAGTGTAATTTAAATATTTATTCCGTTGCAATTAAATTTGAAAATGTAACTTACACATATGTATAACCTGAAGTTGGTTTATGTTTGTGTGCAAACCATATGTATTGCTATACCAGATGAAGAGAACATATACGTGTCATTTTGGGTGACTAGTGTGTCACCGGTCGAATGGATGGCGCGGCGAGTACATGTGTTTTGCATATGACACTAGCGCCATCCCTTCAACCGGTTCTGTTATAAGCTTTATGGTGCAAACTAATTTGATTCGACGCTCGTCGTTTAATTTTGATGAAATTATTCAAGTGCGTTGCGTGGTGTGCGCGAAGTTATAAAGCACGTTAAAGTTTTGCAAGCTGAACGAACCTGAAATGCAAATGGCAACGTCAGTGGCGTACCTAGGGGGGGGGGGGGGGGGGCGGGGGCGGTGGGGGGGGTTCGCACCGGGCGGCACAGGTTTAAGGGCGGCATTTTTGAAATTAAGTCTTAGTTATAAAAAACAAATTGTTGACTTCATAAGTTTATTATTCGATTTCTACAAAATACTATTTAATCTCGAATATATTTCCTCGACAAGTCAATGTAGAGTTAAAACCACCCTTGATTGACTTAGAAAGGACGTCAAATTAGAGACCGCCCCGGGCGGCAAAAGTTCTAGGTACGCCACTGGGCAACGTAAAGTTTGTCGGGATTCGCGTATCGCCTCATTCGAATTACAATTACATAATCTAAGATCAACTTTCTTGAGTCGCGACACATCAAGACGATAAGACGAGTTCTATTTGAGGTTGCTCGGCTATACTAATTATACAGGGCACAAAATCCAACTTGTTTTCTGTTAGATTCCATTACCCATTATAACACTTTATCGCCCGCACATGAATTTTTTTTAACTTAATGCTTTAACTGTTAGTTTACAGTCATAGTGGAAAGTAAAATTGATTAAATTCAGACTCTCCAACAGAGTAAAAACGGCTAAAAGTATAAGTAGCGGTTAAGGAAAGTATTCATTACTTTATATTATAGGTGCGTTTTTTTACTTTCATTGCAGCTATAGTTAAAATATAAAAATATTTCACAAAGAGTATTATTCTCATCTCAACCACGACCACGAGATTAATCCCAGAAATTAATATAGTTTGAACCACCTTGTGTAGTATAGTTAATACTACAAGTAGAATAAGAACGGAAAGTTTAAACTCGCAATTTCAATATTTGCATATTGCTTTAGGTCCTCGAGCTAGTCGACATCCTCGCAACTTGTAATATAACAATGTTGAAATAGGAGTGCGTTCTATGTAACATCATTATAGGGAAAGATTTTGTTTGATTTTGCCTTTGCCCTTTTTCCAGTGCTCCGAAGACAAAAAACAAAAAAAATCTAGCAATATAAGCAAAAATCTGAAGACCGAACTTACCATTTCAATCTCGACGATCATTAAAGATAGGTCTTTTTTGCATGAATCTCCCATTCAGGAGCACCCTGTAAAACATAAATAAAATTAAGTTTTGTAGTTTGAAAGTAATTAAAATGACTGCATATGCCCCCACAATTTTTTTAGACAACTAAAGAGAGAGAGAGAGGGAGCCTAGTCAAAGAGAAGTGGTCGTGAAATTGTCGTTTTGTGTTTTCATTTCAATTGATTCAAAATGTAAACCGTGGATCCCATGGGCTCAATACTAAACTCAATCATAACTCAGCGGGCGTAAATGGAAAATTATACGAGTGCGGAGGGCGGTAATTACGTACTCAATCGATACCGTGTCCGTGTATACCTCTACATCTATTATTTAAGTTGCTGGCACACCGTTAAAGGGATACAATCAATATTCATTCATCAACTCATACATGGCACTTAATTCATAATGCAGTACAGAAACTTCCAATTCCAATTACGTTTTTTATTTTATACTTTCTAGACTCGCTCTATACATATAATTTTTTTTATTTTGCGCATGCGTAGTAGCGCATAACATAAAGATGTTAAACTGATTCTATTTTTACTTTCTGGTCATAGGTATAGGATACGCAGTATACGCATGGACTATGTTCAAATTTCTTCCACCGATGGAAGGATGCAGCTCAGCTCATAGGTCCCGGGCCTGCCATCGGTGGAAGTAATAAGAACAGAATCTACCTATGAGAAAAAAGGTATGTAATCATGCAGATTTTCGATGCCGAGATTTTGACGGATTCCCACTAATTAAGGTCCCTGAATCCGAAAAAGTGGATTTGGCAATGATGTCCGAGTGTGTGTGGGTGTGTATGTAACGCTAATTTTGTGAACACGATAGCGCCTAAACCAATAATCCGATCGAGCTGAAATTTGCACAGGGTGCTGATACCCATTGGGAATAGAACTGATTAGATTTTGGGCCAGATCGAATAATAACTATAACCTCAAAAAACATGGAAAATTTTAAATTCAAATAACTCAAAAACTAGGCAGTTTTGGGAAAAAATATATAAGAACATTCTAAGTGAATTAAGTTATGAACAGATTATGCCCTTTAAATTTTTCGTGATATTTATAAATGTTGAAAAGTGCAACTTAGAAATAGCAATGCACCACAACCTCTTAGTATAAAATTTAAGGATTCAGTTAACTGAAGCTGATAAAAGAAAAGCAAAAAATATGCAAAGTTGTCGGGATTAAATTTTGCTCGTAATACATGCGGCGATTCTGGCAATAGCAAGCAATATGTATGGAAATCACGTATGCGCCGCCGTTTTTCTATGTTTTTCTGTTTCTCTTCCCCTTCTGCTTCATATACCGAATGTTTCAATTCACTTCAATCACGCCATCTGTTTAGTACTAGCCCTACCAATGGGGCAATAAATTAAGGGCGCATGCGTATTTGCGCATAGAATCACATATTTGTTTGCCATTTCATCGATCGTAATCTCGGGAATTGTTTGGAACTGCTTTTTGCGACTGAATAAATTGCATTGGTTTAATCTCGTTGTACTCTGTACTATGACACCGTTAGTAATTTAATTAGAATTAGAAGATTCTGCGTACGATAAGTTTATTGATGGCATTGCGGCGAAAAACAAACATTCGCTCCTTAATTGAAATGTAATCGATACTTGATACTTGAAGCGCGATTGTTATCAATTCGCAATGCTCGATAGAGCAATCAATAAATATAAATACAAACACATATATGATTTAATATATTTATGGTTTATCAGCTTATATGAGCCCCGAGCGCAAAAATGCGATTAATTATTGTCATTTTGTTAGTAATCTACGCCTTGAACTGCCATTCTGCAGAAATCGGTAAGTCGTTAACCAGTTAAATTAAAAATACGTTATTGGGAGGATTCTGGGTTAGACTTTCCAGAATTTCGTTATCTCAACGAGAATGTCGACCCATGCGATGATTTCTACGAGTTTACCTGTGGCAACTTCAAAAAGTTTCACCCATTACCCGTTGGCGAACAAATATGGGACCAATTTACCATCCTGCAGCAAGAAATACATAATTTAGCCAAAGAAATTCTGGAATCGCCACGAAGTTCATCCGAGCCGAGAGCGCTACAGAAAGCTAAAGGTTTCTATCAAGCATGCAGACAGGTTTCGTACATTGACACCCTGCCACAGTCGCAAATTTCGGTGGTGCAGAAATATCAGTGGCCTGCCATCAGCGCTAACTACAAATCAAACCAGCTTAAACTTACCTGGAACGAACTTGCTGCGATCACTTCCGAATATGGCTTGCCCTTTTTTCTGAACTTCCAAACTATTCCAGCTTTGTTCATTGCTACTAGTAATGCCATTCAGATAGATACGGATTCTTTGGAAAACCCAGAAGCTTCCGGGATCAGACCGGAGCTTCCCAGGGGCATACCAGAAATTACTGCAAAATCTGGAACTGAGAATATTTATTTAGATTTTTTGAAAAACATTGCTTTCCGCCTCAGAGACTTAACCCATGAATATACCCCTGATGCTAAGATTATTGATGAATTGGAAGAGACCATTTTATTTAGGAAAATTGTTGAAAATGGTGGGATTGTAGATAACCAGACTATCCCAAATTTGCCTGTCGAGACCTCCATCAAAGTTTTGCAGAATTGGACCAATACAATTTTTGGAGATGACTTTGTACTTTTTCTGAGATTCAGAAATTTTCTCAGAATTTTACTAGATATTTTTTAGTTGGATTGGGTCTCTTACCTGAACGTAGTTCTGGAACCTACAGAAGTGCGCATTACCCCAGACACAATGGTGCTCATAATCAACGGCACAAGCCTGTACGGTATTCTTAATTTATACAGAATTTCTTCAGACCGAGAATTGAGGAATTATGTAATGGCGACACTCTTAACACACATGGCCCCCGACAGTGACTCGTTTATGCGCGAACAATGGAAAACATTTACTATTCAAAACAAAGGAACGGTCTATCCAAGGTATACTCGAAAATATTTTGGGATAGTGAAATTTGATTCTCGGTCATTTTCAGAGATGATTATTGTGTGCGCAAAACGTTGGGTTACAAAGGCAGCATCGATTTTAGTCTTGCCGTCACGTACGAGTATCAGAAATATCACTTTGACATTAATAAACTTGAAAAGGTAAGAAATACTGAGATTTTTTTTCAGAATTAGTAGTGCTTACATTTTAGGCAGCCACGATGGTTCAAGACTTGCATAGCACTTTTGTTGAAATGTTAGATAATTCCATCTGGCTAGATGCAGAATCTAAGGAAAAGGCCAAACAGAAAGCGTACAAAATGATCACTTTGCTAGGTTATCCAGAAGAAGCCGAAAACGACTCAGAATTAAACGACTACTACAAAAGTATGAATATTTGTGCGTGGGACCATTTCGGTAACTCGCAACGCTTGAGGGCTTTCAGTCTCGGAGAAAGCTTGAAAGAAATCGGCAATCCCAAAATGCGTGATGTGTAAGTTTAAAAGTTTTTTTTCTCAGAAAAATCTTACCCAATTTGTTCTAGGTGGAATTTGTCACCTTTAGAAGTAAATTCTTTCTATAATCGGGGAAATAACAGGATTTGTAAGTTTTTCCGTATCAATTTTCTGTAATTTAATTTTCTGTGTCTAGTGTTGCCAGTGAGTATTCTGAATCCAGTCTTTTTTAATGGAGACTACAGGTAAGTCTCTGAAAAATAATGCAACCTTAGAAAATATGTTCCTGCAGTGTCATAGATTATGGCCGAATTGGTGCCGTTATCGGACATGAAGTCACCCACGGTTTTGACAGCACTGGTCAAATGTACAATTCGGAAGGTATCTTACAAGGTGGTTGGTGGTCTCAGAACTCAACTAAAGCGTTCAATGAAAAAGTTGAATGCTTCAAACAGCAATATTCTGAGTACTATATTAAAGAAATAGATTCCTATGTACGTTTCTAAGAATTCTGCAATTTGGTAAATATTTTGAGACTCAATCTTGGTGCAATATTTTAGGTCGATGGTGTTAAAACTTTAAATGAAAATCTTGCGGATAATGGTGGGCTGAGGGCAGCTTACCAAGCTTTCCAGAAAGTTCAACCTGAATTCCAGAATTTCAGGAATTACACGTTAGAACAAATGTTCTTCATTGGATATGGAACTGTAACAAACTCAAGCCACAACTAATTTAATTCATTTAAATGATTGTCTTTAATTATTTAGATGTGGTGTGTTGAGGAGAGCAATGATTACTTAGAAGCGATGAACCAAAATGGCGCATATTCCCCGGGTCGCTTCCGTGTACAAGGGGCAGTGAGCAATATGAACGAGTTCTCTAACGCTTTTCAATGTCCTAGCGGATCCAAGATGAACCCCGTCGATAAGTGTGTTTTATGGTAGCGATGTAAAACGTCAATAAATTCTAATTTAACACAATTCGTCGATGCTTTTATGAATATGATAGTCGGAGTCGCAGGCTTGTAAATTTCATTGAAATGAAATGCTCGACGCTGGCGTTTTGTGCGATTTTTTTCAGCCGTTCGGCATGCCAGACACGAACATTTTCGGTCTCGGTCGAATAACAAGTCGTTCGTTTAGTGTGACAGAAAAACTTTATAAAAGGGTGGGAGCGGAAGGACGGGGCAAAGAGGAGACAGAGCGACGTCTGATGTAAATAAAGCAAGAGCTAATATTTTTCTTGAATGCTTTCGGTTTGGTATGACACCGATTTGCATATTTGGCAAAACGTGCTGCCATTATCATTATCGTAACGGGCAGGAAATGAAAAATGCGCCAGAATTTGAATTTTTCGCAAGTCTATGTATTTCTTGTGAAATAATTTAAATTTCAATTATTATGAGAATGAGAGAAAAAATGACAAAATAGTTTAGACTGTTTAGAGCATGATTTTCGAAATTGATCGAAAATGTATACTCCCGGAGGACTGTTGAGAAAATTGCGTTTTATTCCCTTATCCTCTGGTCTGGATCCTTGAGTATTAAAATTGTCCAAATAAGATTTTCTCCTATGTATGTATAAAACAGCAATATGTTCATGTTTTGGATGTAATGCGCATGCGTAGTAGCCCAAACTGATTGAACTTTCAAACTTCTTGTTCGTTTATGTCTTCAAGAAATTTGGGAAAGATGAAAGTAAAATTGGAATTTCTCACGCCTCCAGTAAGTATGTGAGATTCATTTCCAGCAAGCAGTGCCCGGAAATTGCATTTTCGCACTTGTGCAATCTAATCCAATCCAGTCCAATCTAATTCAAAGCAAACCAGAAAGCAGTCGCTTGTTGTTCATATTCATGTTCTTCAGCCCGGTTGGTGTGCTTCATATTGATGTTAACACATTTATTGAATTTTATATAAACTGTACAGCGTTTACTTTTCCTCCCTGCTTCCTTCCTTCTTTGCCTTCGTGTTATTTGTGCTTGCGCTTGTAGCAATAAAATTTACGTTCGCGCTTCACGCAACACCAAACACCACACGGACCACCAACTTGCAACATTTTCCTGAGAACCGAGTCTTCGACATATTTAACGCAGGAAGCCGGAGCAGGAAACAGGACGTGAAATATTTTAAGAATTTCTACGGCATTTTTCCTTTGCCAGTTTCCTAGACTCCGACCTAGACCACTAGATGAAGGAAATTTCAGGAATGCATTATGCGTTTCGCTTTTGTTTCTATTGTATCTAGGCACTTATACATTTCTACAGGGTGTATCATAATTATTGCGACAAACTTCTGGAGGTGTTAGAGGACACCAGAATAAACAATTCCAGTATAGGAACCCATGTCCGGAAACGCTTAGTTACGGCGCTACAGGG
>JARJDT010016859.1:0-11056 GCA_030264655.1 Leptusa sp. GC000079
CATAATTTAAATTAATCATAAAATCATAAAATTTCGAACATTATAAACATTCCGCGAAAGTGACCATCTCACGTTGTCCATCTTTTTCCATCTTATATTCGTCGGTCAGAAACGATTCATGCGACGATGACAGTCAAGTGTAGCGTAAAAGTGGGGTTAGTTCGTCCGAGTTAATACCATTACACCCTCGATATATACCGCTCCGGACAACAAACTGCAAACCAGCAAACCTAATCGAGAGAGTTTTTCTTTGAATAAAAGTTGTTTGCTTGACGTGCGCTGCGCTCAACGCTGAAGGTAAGGCAGGTGCCCGCCACTTTAATGCACAACTAATACCGATCAGATGATACGTCGAAATCAAACTAGGAAGAGACTCGATCGAACGAACTCGACGAAGAAAAATGAGTCGAAAAAGAACAGAGGCAGAGCGGACGTGGACGCAGAGTGCATTAGTAGTTTTTTGAATGGCAGCCAATGAAGCCATTATTGACCGATGGACTGATATATTATCTGTGCACAGTTTGCGTACATGTGCCACGCACACACACACATATCGTGTTATTCTATAGGTAGAACATCTCTCGAAGCAATCAAGAACGGAAAACGAAGCAGACGCAGAGCCGAAAGCTTTTTCCGCGCCTTTGTACGCGAGTCACACACACATTCGTCATATACGTAGAAAGCACTTTAGAGCCGCGCACGCCTAGGCTGCAGAAAAAGCATATGTGGACGAACACAACAACGCATTGGAAATCTACTAAATCATTGTTCGCGACAGGTTTGATTGAAATATGTTGTTGTTGTGTTATAGTTGTTGTTTAGCGTCCACGAATTTTCTCATCGCTTTCTATTTTAACTTCTTTTTTACTAGTTTTCTTCTTTTTCTTCACCAATATTTTGATTACGGATTTGACATGACATGCGATGCGGATCTTAACAAATTGCTTTTTATCATCAAAAAAACACGTTTTATAATTTCCCATAAAAAATCAGCTTTTGTTTCTCACCTTAAAAATAACCTCAAATTGGCGTGAAATTGAAAACGCTTTGTTTGTATTCATCTTTTTTTCTGTAAAATTATGTTCATCAAACCTAAGCCAGGAACATTTCATGTGTATTTTGTGTATGTCCACCCACTCGAGTGTAAATAGTAGAATTTGCTTTCTCATTCATTCATTTGCCTCATTCCCTGAATACACACATGCACAATGCCTGCCAACAAAGCACAAATATAGAAATTTTGACCGAAAAAAATAAACGAGGAAGATTTATTTCGCTCACTTCCTTTCACAGTGCGCATTTCCTTATCCAGAGGTGCACGAACATTGTTGCCAATGTTGCCATTCAACTTATTATTCTCCTTAGTTCGCATTTTGGCGAAATTGCACGCACTGTGCTATAACAAACGAACCTTTTTCACGCCATTCCCATTCGGGACAACGCGTGTATATTTTGCACATTGCATTGTTGCCAGGTAGCAAAATTTCCAAAAGAAAGGATTTTTCCTTCTCTAATGCATCATGTTACTCGCATAGGTTATGTGCATCAGGGCGTAGCCAAAATTTAAAAAATTAAATTTGCAAAATTTTTATTACCATTGTGCAGAAATAGATCATTTTGTCAAGAATTTTTGTCTTATCTTGAAATATCGAGACAAGAAATTTGAGTTTCAATATTTCTTGGTGATGTGGATGGCAACGTAACATATTATAAATTACTGTAAATTACCTAGATAATTACCGCTAAAGCAATCTTACCTTACCGTCACGTAATTTAAAATGGCGGGAATTTCAAATATGCAAAATTCGAGATTAAAAACGCACAAAAATGATGTTTCTAAATTTTTGTTAGTACATAACAAATTGAAACAGGTAAATTTTACATTTTATTTGTGGTGGGGGACGGTAAGGTAAGATACGAATCTTACATTACTGTTTATTTACGTTTCGGTAAAATACGGTAATTTACACGGTATCAAATCCACATTTCTAAATTTCTTAATTTTACTCGATTTTTTCTCGAATTTGTATACTGGCTACGCCACTGACAATACTTATATGGAAAGCTGTAAATTGAGGTTAAAAAGAGACGGAATGAACACAGCATGAATGCTGATGGCCGGAGCTATTATAATGACACATTGTGTCACTGACTATTTCGCAATCGTACAATGACATCTATTATCGTTTTCGGAAAAAAGAAGCGTCACGCTGTCTGGACCACCTAGTCGCGTTGCATGCTTGGTTGCATGCGCCCCGAATTTAGGCTAGATTAGGTTGTTTCTGTGTGCCGAAGCTCCAATTCCCAATTTATTTCACTCTTCTCGTGTTTACACTCCTCGCATTACTATTTGCGCATTGTTTGGCCCGCGCGACATATGCAAGGAATTAAACATATACTCGACGCCTCGACGTTCTTGCCGCATCCCAGCAGACTCTTGAAGCGCTTCAATTCGTTTAAAGAGATTATATGTGAAGCACTTCTTTTGTCTGCGGACGGGCGTTTGTTTGGCAGTTTTGATTATTTCGAGTGCTCCTTTTACACTAAACCCGCCACCATCAGCAAGTCCCTCATACCCCCGACGACGCGCCACTCTCTTATTGACGCTGCTTGGAGGAGAAGCCGTCGATGACAATCGCGTGCTTTCATATTTATTTAAATTGAGAAAAGTATTGAGAGCGTTGAATCGACAGGCGGGCATTGAGGAAAAACCGAGAGAATGAATTTTAAGAGACTTTTCATCTCCGCTCTCATCATCATGGCTGAAACCCTTGAGTGAGTAATTTAAATTAAACCAAACATCAAACACGATGAGAAAGTTTTCCTCGCACAACGACAACAACCAACGAAGAGGATCGATGATGATTGGCAAAATCTATAATCATTGATATCGTCAATCGTCAATCGTCGTTGTCGTGTTTTGTTAAAGGGTTCCTTTTGTTAAATTTCTAGGTTATGAAGGTAAGTAACGAAAATTTTAATTAAAACTACTTGTACTCTTCTCTTGTAGGTATATGCAGTATATGATAAAAAAGTGCGTTTCATCTCATATCAGAACGAGCAGGAAATGTATTTAGAAAACAACCCTCTTCAATCTCCCCACACTCACATCTTCTCGCTTGTACTTGTACTTCTTGGATTAGAGCGATTGGAAGAATGGCAATGACAACGACAATGTATTGTGTTCTTGTTCAATGTTCAATGTTCAATTTTAAAGCAAGAGCAGGAATCTTGTGTGACCCCTTAGAGGTACAAATTTACGCATCGGAATAATCTTCACCCCATAGTGCTCTTGATGGAAGGAAAACACCTTGCTACTATTTTCTAGCGCAATTCGATTATTTCCAGGTCATATTAAGAAGGGCGCCTAATTTCCTAAGTATTGTTCAATTTAAAAGTCACAAGTAACGAACCCTTTCGTTTGAGTTGTGACTCTGGTGGAGACTTTTGTTCCAACCACATCATCATTCCAACATCATGAAATAAATGAAAAAGTTGAGTTGCAATTTTCGCAGTGTGCACTTAACCCAACTTTTGCGCTCCGAGGAGGGTTAAAGTGTTAAAACTGTTAAAAGTCGAAAAGTTGCCTCTTTTGTTGAGCCAGACGCGCTGGAGACTTGAGGGTGGAGCAGCCCAGCGGGACGCTTACTACGCCAGGACATTCTCAGGTGGCGAAGGAACCTTTATAAACCAACATACACACGCGGATTGTTATTGTTTGCCGTACCCTTGACTCTCTCGCCAAGCTGGTGAGAAGAAGTTGAACGTCGCCAGAATGTCTACCTCGACCAGACTCGCAGGCACGAAACGAACATTTCGACTGCTGGGAGTGCTGCATCAGAAATTCAATTTTAAATATGCATCGTTTATTGCGGGACAGGTTTTTTACACTTTTCGTTTTTTAATTTCTTCTTTCTCGACTCGGACTTGTTAAGAATGCCTACACTAAATATTTTATAAGTGCCCCATTGTCATAGCATAAAAGTGCTCATAAACCAGATGCTACATCTGAACATTTTTTATTTAATGCTATTTGAGCAGCATTCTCGTTTGTTGTTAGGGATTTTATTGCGGATTGTTTTCTGGGCATTTTGGGTAATTTTCAACAATTTTAACCTGCAAATTGTATATTAAGCTATCGTCGGCTTTGCATCAAAGCAACAACTTATGCGAAAAAACGCTTTCGAATGTGCGCTTTCGAATAGAAATTAACATTTTATTGTGTTTGGTTATTCATATTTATATTTATTCCAAGGTAATCTTTTTTGTTCACGTCTAAATTTTCGTTTTTAGGGTGCCTGGTTGTCTAGCTGGGTTTTCGGTCGGCGCCGACCAGTCTAGCAAAGCATTTCATTTCAAGTTTCAAGAATAAATTTATCGCCGCTTAGAGCTTACACTTACACGAGATGAGGATCATAGATTCAAGCTTATTCACCCCCACTAATCACCCAACCCAATAGATACTTTTATTCTATAACCTAAAGCACTGAAGCACTGAAGCTTGTTCTATAAACATTCACATTCACGACAGACAACACAGGTGTCCGTGAATAGGTTGTCTTCTTTTGAGTCCAACTTTTTTTCTTCTATGAGAACACAGCGATTGAAACGAAATTGTAGAAATGTTGTTTCCTCTTAATTCTTCCAACTTCCAAGACGGGCATTGAACAGAGCAAGATGCAAATAACACGAACACGAAATGTCGCTTCTATCATAATAATAATAATAAATGGTGGTTGAATTATGTTGATATTATACGAGTCGGTCAAAGTGTCCACTCATACATTCTTTCTTTCATTTCGGTGGAGATTCATTCAACTTTTCTATACTCTCGCTGCCCTGCACACTGCAGCACTTGAATGCGATGCGGAGGAGGGTAATCGTTTGATGGCAAAGGTGAACGTTCAATGTGAATTTATTATTATGAGAAACGGGCAGCAAGAACGAACAACTCAAAAGTGGATGATTGTGCGGTGTTAGTGGAGTGCTTTTTCAAAAAACCCCATTTATTGTGTTTCTTATTCGTATACAAGAAGATTTGTACCATTTTCTACTATGAATTAGACATATCATGATTTCATTCATAACCTCAATTCTTAATATATATAAGTAACCATTAACTTATTGATTTATTAGTGTATTTGTTCCTTGTATAGAGGGCGCACTTAAGTAAAGTTGTTAACTTATGTCAAACAGGTGCGTAATGCACATAATCGGGTGAACCTATGAATTCGTTTCAATGTCATAATATTCATTAAATACATGAAATAACAACAAAATCGGGTAAGAACCCAATTTGTTGTTTTAGTGGAGTACTTTTTCAAAAAGTTTGATTTAATTTAAAACCTCTGTTAAAAATATAAGTATGTAACCATAGTAACATATTGATTTATTAGTATATTTACTCGCTGTGTAGAGGGCGCTCTAAAGTTGTAAGTTACGTCAAACAGGTGCTCAGTGGCTGTGCAAACCGCGAAATCGCTTTGTTTCGCGTTCATATAAATTATAATTCATTCCCACATTGAACACAATCATAGTGAACATTTACATTCGTTTCAAAGTCGAGATATTCATCAGAACACTTGAAATAACAACAAAATCGGCTAAGAACCCCATTTGTTTGCGCTTGAAGCGAGTCACTTGAAGTCAGCCTTTGATATTTACGTACGATTATGACTTATATTATTTCTTATCAGCCTCAATCAGAATAAGTGAATAACGCATTCGAAAAACAAGAAAAATAACCAGAACCATTACGTCGAGAAGAATAGAGTTTCGGTTACGAATGTTGAAAAATGTTGCGCGTAAAGCAAGCTCATTACAATAAAACGAACGCGCGCACTCGAATCACTCAACTCGGAACCGCCAACAATGGTTTATTAGTGGAGTGCTCTTTTCGACCTGTGACTGTGCTCCTTGTCGCAGTCGCGACTCTCTTTGCTCTTTATGCTCGCACGAAGCAAAGAGCTAGCTGCCTGTTTGGCTAAGATAAGCCAACGAGCAACGACAACAGAAACTGCACTATACAATCTATCACATCACAAGAGAGCAGAGCAACAACATCATAATAACACAACGAGCTGTTTCTATTATGTCGAGAATGGGAAGCTGGGAGCGAGTCATCTAGAAGAAAGAAGTGAATGCTTTAATGCAACCACCACGACGACTCTAACGATGATCATAATAACAAACATGCTTTTTGACTTTTCGATTTTTGGTTGAGGTAACTGCCATCAGCATATTCCAATTCCCAATTTACATTCCACATATTTGTGTGTTCTTTCCAAGTTTTATTATCTTTCCGAAACATGTGTTTGGTTATAATCTCATCTCATTCATTGCATCTCGCATTGTAACGATTGAATCGATCGAAATTGCTTTTCGGAATTGATTTCCGTTTCAATTTGTTGGCAACAATGTTAAGAAATTGAAAATTTAATGCATGCATATTTAAATGTTACACCTATAACATAACCTATAAATAGTTTAAAATGTAACAATTTAACTCAAATAGAAAAGACTCGCTCATGTTTTTCAACTTGCTGCTGGAAGCTGGAAGAGAAAACTATCAATGGCAAGGTAAACGAAAAGAGCTTCATTCCGAATAGCAGAGCAATAGAATAGAATCTCATATGAGCGCAGGTAAGGAATTCTTGTGATTCACGAAGGCACTCGATACAACAATCTATTCATGGCTGCGCTGGTTGCGGAGACAAAGCTAAGGTGTATATTATGAAGGAGGAAGGACACACAAGCGATCGTAAACGTTTTGGAAGAAGAGATGAAAAGAAATAATGGATTTTTGTTTTCTGTGAAAACTGAACTGACCACACCTATTGTCGCACGAAAAATGGTTCGCTCACACGTTTTCTCAATGTTTGTTGTGCATTTTTCTGTTTGACGTGTTTCCGGTGCTTTGTAAATGCATTCTTCTCTTTCATTCCCAATCAATGGCAATGCCAATGGCAAAATCGAACTGCATCAAACACCTTTTGCTTTACTTCTTGTTCATGCCTACTAACCTAACCTTAAAAACATCTATAAATCAAAAAAGAATTGGTGATTTGCATTAAACTAAGATAAATTTCCAGGTTTCAAAACTTTTCATATCGCTGAGCTTGGATTTGGATATAAACACCATAAACAATGTCAAATTTGTGAAATTCAATTGCACATTGCCTCGAGCGATTCAATTATAAACTGATTAAATTTTTACGACGCACATCACCTAATCATACAAAACCTCTCGTTCTTCGTGTGCTGTGTGCATTGTATTTGTATAAGCGTCATCAGTGATGAAATAAAAGCCGGATTTGTTTAAGCGCTAATCCCTGATCGAACAAACGCTTTTCACCCATATCGCTCTTTTATTATTAACGATGATCCCCCGATGTATTTTTTCAGTGCTTTGCTGCTCGAAATAAATAATAATGCCTCGAACCAAATAAAGAGTGTAGAAGAGACGAGATGAATGGACAAGCTTTACTAAAATAAATAGCCGAACAATAGTGCGCTTGCACATTGCAGGCCGAACAAAAGCAGACAACAAACACCAACAATGCGAATGCAACACGCTCAATAGGACATTACTAATCCTATATAAGTTTTTCGAATGGTTATAGCTCCCGATGAGCATCACGTTCTACGTTTAGCTGCGTTTCTATTGACAGAGTTTAGTTTGCACACATCACCTAAATTCGCTTTCGCTGCTTTTACCTACCTGGAGTGCCGGCGAGTGCGTCGGAAGCAAGGCGGAATAATGCAATGCAATAACAAAATGTGATACGGAACATCATATAAGATTGTCCTCGGCGTATCTGGCTAATTCGTTCGGACATTTATGTCGGTCACGTTTAGAGGGTTATCAACCGAGTGTTGCATGTAAATAGGGCGCAGATTTCGGTGCGGAGGAAGCGCGCAAGGGCAGATGATACACTGTATGGTGTTTGCATGGCAATGGGCTTAATGTAGCGGCACTAATTTGGGGTGTACCATGATACCCATGCTTCGAGTACCGATCTCCGAATTATTAAATGCGCCCAATGATGCCGACAATATGTTGAGCGTATGCGTTGAATTAGTTTGTTTGTTGGAACATTTGGAAGACAGCACAGCGTACGCGTTACGGTTACATGCTTATCATTTATCAATTTTTCTTCGCTCCACCATCATTTTGTTTAACTTGCCATCCATCGAGCGAATAAATACAAATTTGAGGCGTACTTTTTATAGTTTTCACGATTTCATAGTTGTTAGTTCGAGGAATATTAGCCATTTCGGCATTTTTAGACCTATCAAGATTAGCATCTCGTGTCTTTCACGTTTTCTGTTAGTTGAACGAAAATAGCGCAGTCATCTCGGCATGATACGATAAGTGGATGTTTAAAAACGTTAAAATAAAAGCGAGCCGAAAATGTATTCGTTTAAATTTAAGCTGCAATGCAATGTGTTGTCTAGATGAAAAGAAAGAATGAGAAATGCGAGAACGCCGCTCAGTCTACCGACGTTCGATTCGATGCCACCTGAGAGGAATTCCAAGCTGTTGGCTTACCTCAACTTCAATCTGACCAAGAACAGACGAGGCACGTTTGATGGCGAAAAATAAAACATCTTGATATGCGAGTCAATCGTCAATCACAAGTGATTTTGATGGACATAAAGTGATTTGCGCTTTGTTTTTTTTTAATTTTGTTTTTGAATATTTCAACTGAACCTCAAAACCACCTAATATTATCTAATTTTTTTAAATTTCAGATTAAATGGCGACAAAATTTGTGCGTTGCTATGGAGACGGAGCAGGTGAGATTTGGAGTTTAATTTCAGCTTTTATCTTCGTGGACGCGCATATGAAAAGTTAAGCGACTCTCACACCTCTAATATTTAATATTTATTATGACTCGTTCATGACGACGGGGGGCCATTTTACTGGTGCTACTGACCCCCTCGAATCCCTTCGCGCCTTCATGCAGCAAGCGCATCATGTGCTTGGATTGCGCGTCTTCTGCGGTGCTTTCTTGGCTCGCATCTTGGATCGCTTCAAACTCGGTGTATAAAGAGTGAATTCCGTATGGAAATCGCCTTTTAATTTATCACGAACGTTTTTCCATTGTGTGCTCAACATCGGCGTGTTAATTTTATTTATGTTGTAATTTATAACGCGCAGTTCACACAAAACAACACAACATGCCTGCCTGCTTGGCTTATCCACAGTGCGGCACATTCAAACACACATCCAAACGAATTAATATTATCATACATGAAGCTATTTGAACATATTATGTATTTTCAAACTAAAAATCTGTGTGAAAATTTCCTCAAAAACTTTTCTTTTAGGTGCAAAACAAATAACAAGTAACCATAGTTACACATAAACAACAATATTATGCGATACCATGGAAACGTAAACAACATTAATATCTAAAATTAAATATAGAATGCGCTGTGAGACATTAATACTCAATATTAATTATAGAGTGCGCTCGAATTGGTTAATTTTCATGAGTGAAATTTAAATGTCGAGCTATCGTGCGTGTGGTGCGTTAGGTTATGTTCAGAGTTAGGTTAGGTAGTAAAATGCAAACAAAAACCAACAACGAACCAAACAAACAACCACTCGAATCACCACTATACAATATTTGTTCGCCAGTCTAGTCGTTTGGTTTCCACATTTACACTTCGTCAGTCGTCACTACTGTCAATAAAGCAATTCCATATTATTGACGATAGTCTGAAGTGTATTTTAGTTAGTCCTTGCCGCCCCCCAAAAATTAATCGACAATCGCTTCACAGCTCCGAGGCTTATATTTACCTAAGCGTGTATAAGGAATCACCAGATTACAGTTATTTCAGGCATTTGATTATGTTTTTGTTGTGTTTTGCTGTTTTCTAGGTTAGGTTAGCGGATAAGATGAGTCTCAGTTTTTCCAATCGTATAGTTTCTCGGCTAGCACGGTAGCAATCACGAACGCGCCAGGACACCGCAATTGTTTCGCCCCCAATCAATCTGTTGATTCGGCGAAATAACGCCCGGCTCAAAAGCGCCGACCTTTCCAACACACAACATACTACAATACAATAAATACAAAGCGCACAAAATATCCGATATCATCGTTTAATAAACACTTGGACTCGCGTAATTATTCCTCGCATAGCGCGCATTTTCAATTACGAGCGAATGACAACACAACTTTTTCCTCTAATTACTTTCGCCTCCCGTTCCGTTCGCGCACAATGACCGACCGAACAGTATAAATCGAAAAAGAAAGCAGCACACAAAGAGGGGCATCCAAATAGACGATGCGTTTTTTAATTACCAAAACACTTGAAAACAACGTTGAGCTGATGGTTTACTGTTTGGTAATACACAGTTGATGGCAGGACACGAACGACGGCTCAAAAGCGCAACTTATTAAATTAATCCAAATGACCTGGCAAATTTTAATAGACTTTAGAAAAGTGTTTGCCATCCAGGCATCGGACAAAGAGTGCCTTTGGTGGCCGGCTTCTGTCTTCGCGCCATTCGAAACGTTTCAACATCAACATGTCAATTGAAATTGTGTGTGTCTTTCATTTAAGGCAGGTAAATCCGAATGTCATCGTTATTAACTTTTCTATTCAAGGAATTTTCTTCACTTTAACTGAGAGTGCGTGTAAATTTAAAGAGTAAATTAAAACAGATTACTTAATTAACGGTCGAGTCCTCTTGTAATTAGCGCGCGTTACGCCAAAGCGTCGGCAGCCATTTTCTAATTACGGCCACAAAACACGTGCCAACATTGTTTGTCTTCATTACACATAAAACGATTCGCTTTAAGTTTACACCATGTTTACACATAGAAAACGAACTTTAATTGGACGTGCAGTTTTTAGGTTAAGTGAAAAATCGCGGTCATAATCCGTTATTCAACAACCCTATACATGTATTGCGGGACTTTTCCCTTTTTTTTGCTTAAATTATTACTTTTATTGCACTTATGCGTATACAGGGTGTCCCGTGACAAAGGACCCACCGGGAACTGGCAGCTTCTGGAGGAAAAACTGAATCGAAAAGTCTAAT
>JARJDT010016862.1:0-22047 GCA_030264655.1 Leptusa sp. GC000079
TTTCATTGAAGTTTTATCTCATTGAAAATTTCAAACGCTTACAATAAAAAGTCAATGAAACTTTATCGAAAACTACAAAGATTTTATATGTTGACAAAACAAGAGAAAGATGTTAACATTTTCAACTTGGTAAATGGTTACTTCAATCTAGAATTCCCAATTCATTAACCCATCACACATCAGTAACATCAAGAACGACAAAACAAACGTAGCGAGACAATAAGAGGCAAGAGTAGAAGTTTTGGTTTATTATTAAATTTCGTTTAAACAATAGACGGTTATATTTTATGTTTATTAACGGTGCGTTCTCGAAACAAGTAATACACTTTTGCCATGGCTGACGGGCACGAAATTTATTCGTTTTAAATGTTTCTGTGACACACACCCACATTTAAAACAAATGAAATAAAGAATTAGAATTAATTTGCTTGCTACGTACTTCGGATACTAACTTGACAATGTTAAACTATTTTAGTTGGACTAACAAACCAAAACCAGAAACGATTTGACCAACACCAAGAAAACGAACACCCTGTATTTTCATCTCATAAGCTTCATTATAAACTGTACGATTTTAGTTTCATCTATTAACAAGGCAATATCTAAGTTCGTAAAATCAATATCAATTAATATAGGTTAAGTCTTAATTAACACGTGCTCGCTATTTTCATCAATAGAGCTCTCATCACTATGTAACGAGCGTATTGTTATTTGTTAGAAGGCTTATTGTGCAGTTAATTTACGAACAAGGTCGGTCGCTCCACTAACAACTCAAAAATATGTGAGCATGTTGCCTGATTTGAATATTAAGATAGTGTTGAATTAAGCATCATTCTAATTAGTGGACACTTAAAACATTAAAAAAGCTGACGTCAAACGCACTCAACAATATTGGCAGAGATGTTTAGCGCTCATCATCTCCATTGCTAGATCTGTAATTACAAATCGTTTAAATCAATATTAGATTTTAAATCATCTCTTAAATACTGCTATTTATCGAATACGGTGCTAATAAAACTAATTGATGATTACATAGCGATCTGCAGTTTAAGTGTAAATGAAATTTTATGGCCAATATGCCGAATATTTCGCGTTTATTTGATTTTCCGGTTTCAAAATTATTAAATCACAAGCTAGATTAAGAGTGAGACAAAACTTAAATAATCAATGAAATGTGTAATATGTCTTAACGAATCGTAATCACTGTCGTCGTTTTTAGTTGTCATGATTGTCATTGTCGTTCTGTGACGATGAGATGCGAAAAGGATGCAGGAAGACATTAAAACAATTATATAAGTACATCAAGAAGGCAAGACACAATACCAGGCTTAATTTATTCATCGCGCTCTCTTATAAATTCTATCGGTTGTTATTTTTAATCTGTATAAGTTGATCCAATTTATCAATTAAGAAATTCACCATCATCATCATCGCGCATATGATCCGGCATTGGGAATAAGACTCGCTCTTTGAGGAGAGTAATTTTAATCAAGTGCGCGTACAGTGAGTGTCACTTAAAGCGAATACATTGTATAATTGGTTTTGATAAGGGTATCGCCATTGGACCACTGAAATCATCAGCATTGCGAAGGAATAAGAGAGCGTCGAGGAATCACTTGGACGTTTTCAGCTCGTCATCTTAAAGTGACAAATAATCACGGCTATTCTATACAATTAATTAATTGGTAAATGGCTAAATGTGTGTTTCTGATTTTTATTGAATGTCCTCGACGTCGTCGCATAAGCGGTTGGCCAAACACAACGGATACAAAGTGTTCTAATTCTAATTTGGGTACTAATGTAGCATTTTTTCGGTGGAGACGTTTTTTAACTATAATAGTAAGACTGTTTTTAGTTGATCTGAACGAGTTTAGTGCAGTGGCGTGGTAATTACGCATTTTAACCGGGCAAACAAAGCGTAATTCATGTAATAATCACTTTTAAACAAGACCTCGACAAATATTTACAATGAAATTACGTTTTAGTTGCGGGCCCATCACAACTAACCTACGACTCATTAGTGCTAATTACATTTGGCTCCATCTATCCGAGTAACTCGAGCTGCTGCTTAGATTTATTTTAAAACTGTAGACCGACTAAAAGTAGTCAAGTCTCCACTCTCCATTAGTGGAAACATTGGTATTGTTGTAATAGTTTTGTTTGCACTTTTTCTTCGTAAAATCGAGATTTTTTCCTTGGGTTAATTTAATTAGCATTCATTTACATGTTGTATCCTTAAACTAACTAATTACAAAACGCTTCTTTTTTCTCTTCGATGCTGTGGAGTTTGCGTATTGATATTGTTGATACAAGAACGCAGAGAAGAGTGAAGAGTGTGTTAATGCGACTTATTACTTAGTTACTTAGTAAACTAAGTACGGTTACAGTGTTTAAATAGAAATTAAACTTCGTGAAGGTTAAAAACGTACTAATTGTCATTAACTAATTTCGGCATATACCTAACATTTAGAATACAGATAGAAATGACGCAATTACCGCACTAACTGAATGTCAACATCACGTTGCAAGTTTCTCCTGTCTCCACTAATATTATTGAAAAGTTCGATTTGAAACATTTGGTATAGACATACTTTTAAAAAGCGTTAGTAAATCATTGCCGTCAACTTACAATGAGAGGCATTGTTAAATTAATTCAACAATTATTATTGTCCTTCTTTTAATATACCTACATCCCAGCTAGCTTTAGATTATGTTGAATAACTCATGGAAAGTTGTGAAATTAAATGTGTTTTTGTGGTGAAAGTGTTTGTTAATAAATTATTAGTGACACTATTCGGTACCTACGTCGCAATATAGAAAAACTACAAGATTTTTACTTTAATATTTTAATAATAATGCAATAACATAAATAAAAGCAAACATGTTCTTTATTATAATAAATTGATGAATTTCCGCACACCCTGTACTGAAAACTAATTTCTGTATACATTTTACATTCTTATTGTTTCTGTTTTAGAAACTTTGTAGTTATTATTAATGTCGATTGTAAGTAAGACTGAATTATTGTTGATGCAGCGTACACATTTCGATTGATGAGATATTTGCGGTTTAGCGGTTTAAATATTACACCGTATTATAATACCATACCTGTCTGTGAATAAGACTGTAATACGCAAAGTCTAGCAACATTGCACTTAACAAAAAGATGATCATTACAAAGTTCTCATGATGTTAGCATATAGTATAAATATATAAATCCATCGTGCTATGACGGCCAACGACCCTTTAGTAATCATCAACTTGTTACTTATGCTTCATATTCGAATGTAACTTAATTTTTATGTATTGTGATGATTTCATTTCTCTTCACTTAGCAATTAATATTTCAAATATTAAAATTAATCAAAGGAGCAATTAAAGTTTATAGAAAGAACTAACAATGCATAAACAATAAAATTTTATTATAGTCATTCATAAAAACAACTTAGATCCATCTATGAATGAACTAATGATAAATATAAATTTCCACAGCAATGTCAAACAATGAATAGAAAGAGGAAATGTTACATTACATCATTTTAGTTATTGATAAGTCGTTAAATGAAATAAAATAAAAATTAATTCTAAAAACTAAATTGAATAGAAATGTTAAATAGATAAATGCGCGGTGATCTCGATATCGATAATTATTTGATACAATTGTGAAAGTTTAGTTAGTGTGAGATCAGATGAGAGCAAAGGATCAGAGAGCGATAGATCTGAAACCAGCTAATAGTCCATTGTTAGACATTTAACTCTGATTATATATGTGGGCGAGCTTATTTAAAAAAATCATTTCCTGTACATTACAATACACCATGCATAATTACCCGTAGAAAGATAATTGTCATAATGACATCTATTAACTCTCTGTTGATGTTAGTCTTGCTTTGGTATGCGATATGCTCGTTGCCGTGGTCACAAGAGGCATTAAGGCAGCAGCATGAGCGGCCATTTAACGAAATCATCATCAAATAAATATACCTAAGTACAGTAAGTGGTGTATAAGTTAACTTTTTTATGCATTACGTGCGTTGCCTATATACGTTGCTTTGATTGATATACGAGAAATAGACAAGTAATGAATAAAAATAAATAGAAACGAAATAATCGCATAAAAACGCAATTTTAAGCCGGACATCCAAAGACAATTAAACATTTATCGTCGACATAATACACAAAAAATATTGTTTTAACAGAAACAAATGGCGTTTATCAACTCATACAGTGTGATCTTTATTGAAGGGGATATTACTATATGCAGCCAAATATGCTCATATGGTACAGATTAAATTAAAAATCACGAAAATCCCCAATAGGTCTTGGAAGTTCTAGGTATAGTTGCAGAGATTTTTAATTTAATATGAATAAAAGTGCATATTTGGTTGCATATAGCACTTTATCTAAACGTTAAATTTCAAAATGCATTTTTGTGGGGGTTTTGAAACGGACTTTTTTAAACAATGCATAGTGTTAGCAGGAAGACATGAAGATTAAAGCCAAAGGTGACTAACTTTACCCTTATACATTAAAACCAGGCTTAAACAACTTTGCGCGCATGCAAGAAGCGAAATTATTGTATTTGCAATTTTATTGCCATACACTCATCGCTAGACTTTACACAAATATGCACGAACTCGTTCTTGTTCTTGGACTTAGTTCTCTAGTCTAGTGCTCGTTGTGGTCCTTCGACTCTACGATGATGATGGTTGTTGTATATTAAGCATAATAGTTACAAGCACAGGCAACGAAGCAACGACATGACAATGAGCTTTAACAACATTTGCATAGATACCTTTTGTTGCCACTCGGTAGGAATATAAATTGGCAATTATAGCACATATCACAAGCCCCGTCCCGGCCAGTACTGGCTATGAGTATGGGGCATTGAGTATGAAACAAACGTGTGGCGAGTAAATTAAATTTCCGTTTATAGCGCAGCTACCGAAGTGGTCCTTGATTTATGTGCAACGATCCTGTGCATGGATGGAGGAATATTTGTTAGGAGATGCTTTTGCCTGGCCGGGCTTGCCCCGGCTCGTGATGCCTTGCAAATTTATTGCGCGAGTTTTAATTGAAATGTACCATATCAGCCATTGGAATGTATTGACTGCGAGCTTGCGTTTTCCTACAAATTAAAAATATAATAAGTATAATAAAGTAAAGAAAATACTCATCGTAATGAAATACTCTGAAAAAATACGCAAAATGTTTTATTATTGAAATAAATGATCCAAAAGTACGAAATGAGCTGGGAGTGAAAATACTTGTAACACTTTGTATCGATGTATAAATTGTAACTGGGTAGCTTATGAAAGAGTTCGCGTGCTCGAACACTTAGCAGTAATAAATTAACCATGAAAAGATAATAACTCGATAAAATATTCCGAGATTTTTCTTTTAACATTAACTTTAATTCTTATTTTTTTGTTTCTCTCATTTAATGCCTACCCATTCCAGCTTAAGTAGATTGCTCATATTAATTCTTTTTTCGTGCACGCGCATAACCTCACGAAAGCGTACGCGTACATTAAAACGACGGTTTTATTTCGCGTTCGGAAATAAATTAAAATCGCAATTTAAATTCGCAGCTGTGTGGCTGCAACCCGTTTAGCAACACCTCGAAGCAAGAAGTTACTTGTTTAAACTTTAATTATTATTAAGTTAGTTACTGCTAAATGCTATTCTCTATGCATTATCAGTAACTGATGTAGTAGTAGGTCGTTATCTTAGCTTAGTAATATTCTAATAAGTGCGCGCACGTTGTAATAACGCGATAAGATACAAATCCCGTGAGAAACCGAAACGTGACCGCCGCACGCCAATGAAATGAAAATGTACCAACAACGAAATGAGTAAATGGGGGAAACAATAACATGTATTTTATTAAAGTGAACTAGTTGGCTCTTTGTTTAAAATTATGCAGCGATGATGAAAATGACCGCAAATCAAAGTTGTGTTGTGCTTTATTTCTGTAAGGATGGAGCTTTTTAATAAGATTTACAATTTAGTACCACAGGATGTGCAAATTTGTTTTCAAATTATAAAAATGTTGCTCTTTTGAAGAGTGTCCTTTAATCAAGTTGCGTCGCTGGTGCATTAAATTATGCGTTGAGTTTCAGTTCACTCGCCTGAAACAAAGCAAAAGACAATATTAATGACACGTAAACAAATTATCTCATACATACAGTGTGTTCAAACATTCACCCGAGCACCATCAAGTCTATTTACCTTGCTGACCTTTACATTCTTTGCTTTCTATAAAAAGCTGCGGTTTTTGCTCCGACGCAAAAATCAACCTGCTTTTATAACCCCAACACAACACAAAACAGTCAAAAGCTAAACCTACATCAGTTTAACAACATCTTCAATTTCAATTTGGTAATGTTGCATAAGCATAAGGCATGAATCACTGCAAATTGTAAACGCGCGATGCTGTTGGTTTCATTTTGGGTTTCGATACGAGTTGTGCACAGCATTTGGTTGGCGCATCATTGTCGGGGCAGCAAGAAAACAGGAAATTATAATCGGCACCGAAAGCACCTCTCTGGCCGCCGGGATGATGTATATAAATACAAATATAATAGCGCATCAGGTTCGGGGCCGATTTAATTTCCGAAAAGCATACACTATCATAATTAACAAATATATCATGCAAATTCGAATTAGTGCGCGAGCGTTTAATCGTGCCTGGCGTGGAGTGGAGCAAAAGGCGCGCACGTCCTGACCCAAGCCGGTAGTTTATAATGCGGCCCACCGATACGGCCCTCACTTGTTTTAACTTGTCTCTGTTAATTTCCTGCTCCTGCTATGCTGATACCATTATTTTACATAATTGACTCGTAATTGTTAAATGGTGTGTGCGTTTTCAATGCGCCCGCCCGCCTCACCATTTCGCATTTCGTTTCCACATTTACATATTTGTCGGTGTATCAAGCTTTAAACAAATGCACGTTTCATTTCCAACACTTCTACCAAAATTCTTTTAAAACACGATACAAAATTAACACGTCTTTTTCATGCTAAATTTATATACATGGTGTGTGAAAATTATGGAGCAGATTTGAATTTGCCGCGTTTTCAAAAAATCAATTGAGTTGGAACTTGTATTTTTACTTTTCGACTAAGAGAAGAAAAGTATTGGATTGGTGCTGAAATTTTATGTCGAGGTTTTAGTGGATCTCCACGAATTAAGGTTCCCTGAATCCAAACGTCCAAACGTCCACACGTCGAAAAGTTGCGGGTCGGCCCGACTCATTTTTAAATGTGTGACATACCTACCGGGTTTTTATTATGGCTTCACTAGACAAAAATTCTTGTCTTGAATTGGACTTCTTGTTTGGTCAAGATATATCAAGACAAGAAATTTGGGTTTTTTGTCTCTTATTTATATTCTTTAAATTTTTCGGTATTTCTTGAAATTTCTTTAACTTTCTCGATATTTCTTGACTAATTTCTCGAAAAACTTAATCTTGCATTATTGCTTTTGACATTTTCCTAGTCTTGTCTTGCTCTTGACGAAAATTTAAGACAAGACTTCTTAAGAAGTATGCGAGATCAACTCAATATTTTTGGAACACGGTGTAGGTTAATTAAAGATTACGCATTTGTTCGTACAGTGCGCTTGTTTCGCTGTTTTCTGTTCTTTTTGGTGTTCTAAAGCCTAAGTTTGCACCATTGGGCAGTTTAGGCGTTCGGCGCCTCAAGTGTTGGTCCCGTCTATCAATCACGCTGCGCCGCTGACCCCCGCTTGTTTGCATAACTAAATCATAATTGTATATACAGTCAGGACGAAACGGACATATTGACTAATGATCATCCCGGCGAAGGCCGTCGTTAACGCACATAAACTCGGCAGGATTAAATACCCTCGCTCGCAACGAGCCATCTGATCTCTATCTTTGCCAGCCAAACGAACGAAAGGAGAAAAAGGCAAAAATATCAAACACATTCGTTTTGTTTGTCCGTATCAAACAACTTCAAGAGTGTACTTAGAATTGAATTGATCGCGTACACAATTAGAACTTTGGATAGGTGGAAAGAAATTCAATAATAATCAATACAATAAGGAAACATCGCGTTCGCGGTGTTATTAATGACACGCTCATAAATTAAATCGATCTCTGGCCGTTTATTGATTTGCATCGCGCGCAACTTTCTTTCTTTGACCAACTGAAAAGTTAATTTGTTGCCCGCCCTTCTTCGTCTTCTTCGACACATGTCTTACTAATCAAAATTTCGTTATTGTAACGATGTGATTATGTAAGCGTGTGCGATGCTTTATTATAAATAAATAAACTGACGTTTGATCCGATATTCTTCAACACACGCGCATCAATTGCCAATAATACCAATAGCCAACAGCTACGAAGAACTCGCTCACATCCACCTCGAAGCTGGCCGGCGTTCGAGGCTGAGATTGATTAGTAAAGCGATAGCTAATGAAGGTGTAGATAAGGTACCTAAAGAAGAGCCTCGGAACGCCTTCTCTCCTTCATTGAAGTCGAGCAAAACGAAGAAAAAGCGTAATCTATAATCAAGAAACACTTTGCATTGGCATTCGGAATATTTATATGCCTAACAACAAGTTCTTTCACTCGCGCGCATACCAAACGTTCAGCGTGTGCGCATCTCCCTGCCTTATGATTGTTATTGTTGTTCTTGTTCAAGATGATTCGAGCAAATGAAGACTTGATATACTTAATGTCTCCAAAACGTCTACTCTTGTCTCCAGTGAATAAAGATTGAATTAATTTGAAACACTCTGTATTGACAAAGAAATGTTCAACTCGTGGCATCGAAGATCGTTTCTAATAGAATGATTAAACAAAATATAAAAACACAATTAATTATATCGGATTGATGTTATCGTTTTGGTTCGTTTGGATGATGCCCCAGGTGTCCTGGGGCATGTTGTATCTTGGATGCGATGCTTGAGTCTTGAGTTTGAGTTGAGAGCACAGCTTCAATCAATACTCATTGCTCATGCATCACAGATGCATTGAATAAGACGAAGAAATTTGCCTTGCACTAATAAATATTCCCAAATTGATAATTTGTACGTTATAAACTTTAGACGAGTGTCGGTTTTCAAATATTTCGCCCACATACGTCGGAATTCAAAGTTTACGATTATGAGTAGCTCACTAAATGGTGAGATCTACAGATGCGTGAACCGCCTTTAATATACTCAAAACACATATAATAATAATAAAGATAAAGAGGAAGTTATTTTGTTGATGCGAAGATCGCCGACTAATTAAAGTGTGAACGCACACATTTGTTATTCTGCAGATAGGCACTGATGGTGAGCACTTTGAAGAAGATGAGTGGAAGTGTACTGCTAACAATTTAAATTTATTGGAAAACGGCAAATAATTATGCCTATCCAATATGCACCGATGTTGTGCTTTTTTACGTATCCACAAATGTATCCGCGAGTCAGTCGAGTCAGTAATGCACGTATAAAATGAAATGTTTATAGGTGCATATATATTTTATAGTGCGGCATTAATATATGGCAAAAACCTATATCAAATATATAAACGGAAAAATAAAAACCCCTATACATTAAACTGGTTGTTTTGAATTTTGACGCGAACACTGAAAAAATCTTGGAAGAAATGTCACCGCATGTGAATTGGCCTTTAGCATAAAATAATTAGCTTGTTAAAGGCATGTTTTTGTAGATATTTTGGTACGACCCTGTATAAACCAATATATTTCCACTCATCGGTTCAGCTTCGTCCAATTGGCAATCACTTGCGACTTGTTTGTTACTTTTTAACGGACATATCCTTCGTTTTTATTTCATTATAAGTGGAAGTAGTACAACCAAACACGCAGTTAAATGGTACGTGTGCCTCTTGGATTTATTTTTTCATTTAGTTGGTCTTGTTTTTTGATTTTTTCGCACTTCAGCCTCCATCCCAATCCAAACTAAATTGCCATATGTACAGATCGGCCGAAAACTCCTAGGACCATATTATCATATTTATAGGAGTACGGGAAATAAATCCCAAAAGTTTCAATAGTCAAGTACGTAAGGTGTACAATTTTCTGGAGTCTGTTAGTCTTCAGTGCAAGTTTCTTCATTTGGTTTATTCGCGCTGCCCTGTCATGTCATTCGTGTTAACCTTCTTAGAATTATATATTTTCTGGTGTAATAAACCAGCATTAAAATCTACCATAGCGCTCTTTGCTTGCAATATTGTACACACATATACATAGGATGTTACATACCTATATGTCAATTGAGTCAATTGGCAGAAATATGCTCAATAAAATATCGAACGTTCTCTATATAAATAAAATGGGTATCAACGTAATGATTCAACGACTACAAGAACGAATAAACTAAACCCACCTACGAACATTTCGTAGTTATCTGAAGGATGCTATAGGTATAGAGGGAAAAACTCATTCATATAGTTCATTTATTTTTACAAACTCGTTGTAGTTGGTTCCTACTATTAATTGAAATTTGAAGTTTCGCCACATATGTTTAAGACTTCATAAATTTCCAGCACGAACAATAAACTGTAGAGATATCTACCTGTAACAATGATACGATTGACACTCTCTCTCATTCACCGAATCATTAATTCATTTAATATAAAACGTGTCCGTTTGAAAAAAGAAGGAATAATTTATAAAAGCTAATATGTAAAGAATCATAATAATAAAAATAACGCTTGCTCAGGCGGGGAGAGACGCGCCGCAAACACGATGGAATCAAATGATGATTTCGAAGATCGTTATTACAAATCTCTTTAAGGGAAATGATAAATGATCGAGGACCAGCCGTGATCTATTGATTAGCTCGTTAAGGATCGTAGTGTGTATGTACGAGTCGAGTCTTAGCCTTAGCACACTGTCGCAGCATCCATCGTGGCAGGAACAAAATGAAATAAAACGATGACCAAACGCATATCGAGAGACTCGAGCAAGATGAGACAGACTTGCATGCAAAGGCATAGCGTTTGTCTGTTCGTGCGTCCGCCTGTCTGTATGTGTGTGTTTAATGAATTCAATGTATTTATGTATTTTGTATGCGATATCCCGTCGGGCTATTGTTAATAGTGTAAGATTGTGGACCATAATGCCACAATTGGACGGTCCTCTTATAAGACGAGATGTGGGAGGTAGATTTCAGGCGTGGTGCACCAAGCGCACTCTATATTCTAGTTCAATAGGTTTTTTAAGGATTTTCAGAGTATATTAAATTAAAATTACTCTTAAATTCAACTCTACAGACTCTTAATATACCAGAATGTCGTCTTGAGGGCATTTTATTTATTTATCAGTTATAGAAAACAAACGTGCGCGGCATGTTCGCGCCTAGATTTATGCACATTCAACGCATGTTAACTTAAAGATGTGTTTAGGAGTTCCTTCTATATGCAGAGTTTAGGAAATGTTCATCTCGTACAGTTTCACTAGATGTTGCCAGATTATTACTCGACTTTACGCAAACTTCTTCAGCTCCAGCTAGTTCTAGACCGAGAAAAACGTGTGGGCTTCTGAATAACAACTGACATCAAGAGTGAACACCATTGCAAAAGGTGCAAATATACAAATGCAGTAACACTAAGCCACGCTGTACAAAGATACGTGGACGACTTAATCGTCATCAATAAATATATCGAGCTATATTGATGCAATGCGCGATGCTTGTTAGTTGTTTAGTGTTCTTCAGTTTCAGTTTTACTTTTTCTGCAAACGATAAAGTCGACAATACAGAACATTTCAAACAATAGGCATAAAGAACTCACGGAAGGTATTAAAATGTCACCATCAAACCGAAGAATATTGAATGTATGATGATGAGCTCCATTTAATTAAAGGTGAAAATATGTATTTGCGATCGGTTTCTGTAAGCCTCGGGGCATCAATATTGAGCAAACAGCAAAAGTAGCAGCAACATTCAAAGAATATAAAAGAATTTAATTTATGAAACATGATCTTCGATCTTTTTACATCAAGGCACGACATAGTGTACAGAAATGTTCAAAATTTTCCTAAATTACAAAAAAAATTATTAATATCGCATCGTTTCGAAACTATCGGTCGATTTTTGGTTGGTCGCTGATTTGCAAGGATATGGCAGAAGTAAAAACAAAAAAATAAAAATAGTATACTTGGATTACCATTAAATTTTTCGTAATTACCCCCACAATTGTTGCCAACAATTCAATAAACTCAAGAAAGAAAAAAATTAAAATTGAAAAACTGGTCCTGAAAGTTGTGTCGCAATGTTTATAAGGGTTGAGAACCCCTGATCTATCTCTTTTGAAAATTTTACAACATAAAATTGTAGCAAAGTATGTTAATTTATTCAGGGCTGTCCAATGAACTCAACTTACAAGTTTCACAAATTTCTCCGATATGTGTACATACGCCAAATATGAATTGTATGAAAGGCGATCTTAAATTGTGTTGGAAATGAGCAATTACGAAATCCTGTTAATCTTCTTAACACATGTATTCCACACAGTGGTAACAATCTGCATATGAACATCCACTTCATAGGAAGGTATTCATACGGAGTCGAACACATTTAATACTGTCGTGTATAAATAACAAGACTCCGCGGGTATAATAATGAGCTTAACTAACTTAATATGCATAACTGATTATGAGGTGGAATACTTGTGAGATGTGCGGGTTTGTGGCGGGACGGGCGGCCGGTTGTCTTCTTGGCAATGGGCATGTAGGGTGGCTGCCGGCTCGGCTGTCACACCTCGAGGAATTCCTCCGCCGACGAAGCTACGAAGAGAAGCATGGACAATGGGTGCCTGCCGCGCGAGTCCACGCTTGGGACATTCGCCTACCGCGCGACAAAACCATTTATTAAATCGAATACGAAACGCATTCACAAATAAAAAATCTCAAACCGAATGCAAGAATTCGGCATCGACAGAAAAACATTTTTTTCCTGCTCGACTAATAAAACAATAACCAATGTTAACATTAGGACTTTTTCGATGGCTCGATATTTATTATAACTACATCCAATGACACGGACATAAACAGGAGCAAATAAATGTGAATTTAAAAATTAAATTTTTGTCTTAGGTCTGTCATTTTGTCATCTTGTAAAAAAAGTGAAGCGGAGCAGGTGAAATGCATTTTTGGTCACAGAACACAACGAAATTTTAATAATATTTACATAGAATTTACATAAAAAATAAAGTTCGAGTAGCAGAACGCAGTCAACTCAATTGTAACTAAATTTCTTCAAGCCAACCAATGTCAATCGAGTTCGTCTCGTTGAGCATTCATGAATTGACGTTGACGTTAAAGTTAAAAACCACCGATTTTCATTCACCAACAAGGACCTTCCCACCAAACCAATTTACATTTACTAGCAGCGTTCGGGTAAATCTTTGATTCGGTACACTTTAGTTGCTTTTGAAATTTTCAAAGAAAAAGCATTTATAGCAAAAGAACGCAATGCGGTTCAGTAGTCAACCATTATTAGTTTTTATGTTTATTATTTTGGTTTTTTTCGTAATTTATTAACGAAAATATGAGGCAACCTGACTTTAAGTATCATAAACATAGGCCGTAATGACGACCAGTTTATTTATAATTTATACGAATTTTATTTTAATGTGTGAAATTTTATTACAATGTTTTATAATCATGGTTTAATAAGGCTTTTAATGCTATAAGCCACACCATATGCACTCTTATAGTTAGTGTTAGTATTAGTCTTATAGGGTTAGTACAGATGTTGGGCGACCACACTTCGCAGACGACGAAGAAGTCGAAGATCATAACAACGCACAGACGCATCATATTTTTATTACCGTGATTATAATAACGCGGGCGCGTTACTACACTCAATACTCAATACACTTTAATCTTAAGGTAATGTGAAAATGTAAAAACATTTACTTGGGCTTTAGACAAACAGCAGAAGAATGTTTAAACTGCATTTTAATATGCAACGATTAAACTGTGTTCAAAATGCTTAAGGGAGGTCTATCTCCATTAGTCGAAGGCATCAAAGTGTTATTTGAAAATTTGATTTATCATCCCATTCAAATCTCGAATATTTCATTCCGAGAATTCAACGAAGCAACGAACAAACGCATTGTCTCGTTTTAATTAATGCGTACAGATTATAATCGATGGCAATTAACAAATTCGTGACCCCCGCGAGTTCCTCCATGTCTTTCTTGGCTTTGACTGTGAGCTGTGAGTGTAGAGAACGCTTTTTAAAATCAACTAGTCATCATTCATCATTAACTTTCAACAATTAATTATTGTCCGATTTTTTAAAAGAAGTGAAGAAGGATTTTAATGTCAATGACATGATTCATAAGTTTCGTGCAAATGCATATGAACTCCATTTTCAATTCTTCTTGATTTGCTTTTAATTATATTTTAATATTTCCTTCAAAGTCAACTGTTTATGACACACTGTTATAATAACGGCGCTTTCCATGTACGCTTTTTTGTAATTTGCATGCAAAACTAATTAAAACGCAGCACTCAATTTCAGCTAAAGCCAAGCAGTTTGCATACTGTGAATTTTAATTGCGATAATTAAATTTGCCAGACAGATTTTAACCTGATACGCTTTAAAAGTTTAAGATTATCGAATTATTAATTGCAATGTGACTATCAAAAGGTACATCGGGCGTGATTAATTAATATTAATTAATTATCCTTGTCCATTTATGGCGAAGATATTTATATTACTTTTATGCAAATTAAACGCCAAAGATATTTGCACAATTTATTAGACACGATTGCAAACCGAACGGTTTGCCAATTAAAACTTACCTTTAATTAAGGAACGGTATATAGGTGTCAGAAGTATACTGACAGGGTGCAGAGGTCGTTTTGCTTAATGAACTAAGTAAATATTTGCAATAAGTATTCGACGCCTGGATTTTTCAATCCTTTTTGATAGCTTGTTATGGAAATTTGTAAATGGCATCATCCTCATTTCTCCATAAAAAATATGTAGCACAAAAACGAATCGAGCACTGCCGCGTTGATAAATAAATTAATAACAACGATAAATAAAACAAGTTGTTCGTTGTTGAGCATTCTTTTTTCTTATACAGGAAATGTTTGTACCTATTGTATAGAAAATATATGTAAATCCTGAAAAATATCATAATCTGCTGGTATCTACACCGGAAAATAAAAGAAGTTTTGTGTTGTGCTCAAAAAATTTCAACGCGATTCACTTTATACATATTTGTAATTAATTACTGTCATTTGTTAAAAGTAAGGCGCGCGAGTTTTTCCCGTTCGCTGCTAGGTAATCTCATAACTAACTACTCTAATTTGAATAATAAAATATCACACGAAAATATTTTCACGTGTGTGCATCCAAACACATCATGCTGTTTGATTGAAGGCATATTGAATATTCATGAAATTCACAGCATCTGCATATCATATTGTGATACAGATGAGCATCTCCAGCAACACAACAGAGATGATAATATTATACAGAGACAATCAATTAATAATTTTTATTAATCCACGCCATAAAAAAAGGTCGAAGAAAACTGCTTCAAAAGGATATTTATATCAATCAGTCAAAGTGCATCGCATTATTAATATGGAAATGAAAGAGAATTATAAATGCACGTTAAGAACAATGCAAATTTTTAAGTCTGCACAGAGTTGAACATGCGCACATCATGAAATATGTTAATGAAGATCATATTTGTTATTATTGATGATTGTATCGGCATAACGTGCGCTAACCCACTCAGCGCGATACATCGCATCGATGCGTGTAAGTAATGTCTGACATGTTTGCCTATAAGTTATAAACGTTTGTAATGTAATGTACAACCAGAGCAAAACGAACATGCCAGCCGAGCAAAGCCAAGTGTTGGTATTGAAGACGCACAAGTTATAAGTGCAACAGGCGAGAGGCAAACATACTAAATCCTTCCTATGGCAAGGATAAGGTCCTTCGAAACATGAAACAAGCAAGTTGTAGGTCAATAACAGCGTTTTGGGACACCTTGTATGATACATACATATCGTACAAAATATACAAGAGCAAGTATAGTAACACCGCGCGTCTGCGGAATTTACACCTGACAATAGTTGATTCCTTCGAACGAACGCCCACCTGTGTAATGAAATAATCCGCCACTCCTTTACACATACACAACACTATCGCACGCATGTGATAGAGATGTAATGGGTCTAAATACCAAAGCCAACCTCATACAATACTTACGGCGTTTAGCTGCTGCTGCTTCTTCGTCGTCGTCTCAATGTCTTCAGTGCAAGCAAGCAGTTTGGTAAAACAAACCATATTTGCAACCAGAAACCAGATACCCACCTTTTATAACCATTTCACTATAGTGTTTGTATGTATGGCGCGTAATTAATGATGGCCTGTCGTACGTACTGTTAATTAAAGTCGAGATAATGAATTTTTACAAACACACCCAGGTGGAGCAACACCTTCTTTTTGTTGCTTCAAAGTGGGTAACTATACGAGAGATTGACGTTCGCTGATAATTTATAAACGATTACCTTTATGCTCTTAAAGAAAACTGCTCAGAGAAGAAAGAAAAATTGTTGTTTAATTAATAGCCAGCGCGATCGGAGAAATAATTACGAAAAGGGTGCGAGCCTCATTTTAATAATTCCGCGTGTTGATAATGATAACACGTTCAGCTAAACCTCAACAAGAATGAATAATTTCTTATTTCTTGACTTAATATCGCATGTTCTATATTTATTTCTTAATGAACATTAAAATGTCTCATACAGTATGATTCGAAATGTTTGAAATTCGCGGCGTTTTTCGTCGGTAATGCCTTGCAAGTTGCCTGTATATAAATTAGCTTAAAAACGTTGTTGGTGCCATGTTAAAAAATAATCAAATCACGCTTTATGTTTATTAATTACATAGTGATTAATGCAAATCAGGTAAGGCTAGTCGATAATTGTCCTAGTGCATTTAAAGGCAAACAGTCACGCTAGGCAATAAATAAACGCAAACCGCCCTCGCCTAACAGCCGCACGAGCTCAACTTTCCAGTCTAAAAAAGCGCCAAGGAAAAAGCCAAAAGGGTAAAGGCTAAAGGCTACAGATGCAAATAGTTCATGCTTTATACTTTTGAGTTGAGTTTCGAGAGTAGCTTTGTAGGTTTCAAGTGTTTCACTGTTTGGAAAGGGTTAAAATAGAGAGCAATAGAGGCAAGTCATCCCTATGCATGGCACACACCCTTTTGCTTTGCTTTAACGTTCATGAATTGTATGCAGATGAATTACTTAACAGGCGCATTTACAAGTTAAATTAGTTGCTATTAGTAGTTAACCACTTTTCGGATTCCAATTGGAATTTGTATGGTAAAGAAGGCAGCTTGTTATAGCACAAAAGCGGAAGGATACGACGATCTTGATATGCCTAAATAATTCTCGAATAAAATTGCCTTCTTTGATTTGTTACATTTTCATTTTAAACTTGAGTATATAATTTTAAAAAGTTTGTCCTCTTTGTGTGTTGTGTGTGTGAACGAATAAGGCGACAAATCCCTGTTTTATAGTAATTCGCTGCAATTAAATGCATTATTTATGAGGCAATAAAAATCAGTTAAGATCAATGAGTCATCTGGATGCATCGATGCCGTCCTCTTCATCGTGTGCTTGTCGCGTGTTATGTGCATGCTCCTTTTTAGCCTTTTTAATACTTTCTTTCTAAGAGTGTGTGTATGATGTTCCTCGATGGGTGCTAGTGGTACATAAAATAAGAGTCGTATATTTACGAAACGAGAAGTTTAACGCCTCCAATCTTTATTTAATTTTGTTCTTCTTTTGGATTTTTTTTTATTCAATCCGAAGTCATTCGGATATTGGGGATATGCGTTTCAAACTTTTATGCGTTCGATCCACGTCGCAAGTTCAATATTGGCTTGTTGAAGGTGTCTTCGTGCGATGTACTCGCATTTGTAATGTGATGTTGTCGATGTTGTCGCCGTCGAAGTGAAGGAAGAGAGCGGAGGAAAGGAGTACAAATTCAACGACATCAACATTAAGTCCTGATTTAGTGTATTTATGTATATTGATACAAGTTTTCGTTTAAATACATTCCACTCGTCGAACTCTTCCGAACTGGTTTAAGACTCTTAAGACCGATAGTGTAATCTAATTAAAAACGCTCGTTGACACCGCGGCTAATTGCTATAGCTTGTATTGGGTTGTAATACCTTGTTTTAGTGGAGTTTATCGACGAACGCACCAAAGAGACGAGACCAACTTGCATGCTATACAGGTGGTTGCTTTACAACACAACAAACGCTTCGATTCTCCATAACTCCATAAGAAATTGGAACTATTTGGGGACACTTTGTATAAATCAAAGTTTCAGACATCATGTAGTCTGTATTGTATAGGTGCACTACATCAGATTGCACTCTTTTACATTCTACCCTCACCACACAGACACTGCCCAATACGTCGACTTTTATTTATATTACGATCGTTAAATATTGATAAATTTATTTATTTATACATACAAAGAGCATACTCCAAAGAATCGAAATATACTTAAAAAATGTCGACGCAACAACGAACGATTTTAAACACCTCTTTACTTTACCTCTTTAACTATGTCCTGTCTAAGGATTTACGCATTCGACAGTCACACTCATAAATCAACGATAAATTTCTTCTCGTATTATGGGTATGCATATATTTTGACTTGTAATCATCGCATTCGAACCTCGTATTACTAATAACGACTAATCCTAATAACGGAATTGATATGGTATTACTAGTCGTTTAGATAAAAAAAAATAAGCATATTATACATATAGGAAAGAGAAAAAATGAAGCAAAAGCACGAGAAACGATTTGACAACTATTGCCATCGTTTTAATATTTTATTGGAGTAAAAAAGGCGTTTATGATATGTATATATTTCTATGTTATTACATTTATGTATATTCATCGCGAAGCGTTCAAAAAACACCTTGTCATAAAATGCGAGAGAATGAGAAACACGATGAGGAATAATTGAAAAACGAGATTTGTACTACTTGTGCTTGCTGGCTTGGCTTTAACGAACATATCGAACGACATTCCTCGTTCCTTTCCTTAGTCCGTTAAAGTTGGTAAGTATCCTTGTTCGGCTTTCCTTGCCTACGTGCATCGTTTGGCTAAATTAATTCAACAAGGTAATTAATACGGAATAAAATTCAGCGTGAAATTTCAAAATATTCCATAAAATGATGGAATTTACGATCGAATTAATTCACCTTAGGTGTCTGAACGCGCTGGGACGCTCGTGCATTTATAATTAATCCGCCTCTTGTGATTAGGGATGTCAAAATTTTCAAATACATCGATGTTTGGACATCCATGTATATCGACAGGTCAACATCGATGCATACGATGCATCGAACCAAAAACCATCGATGTTTCGTTGTATCGATAATTAAAATATTGAAGAATGGAAAATTAGTTTCGATTAACAGTTAATCAGCTGCCGATTGCAGTTTTTTTGTTTCTTTGCATTTTCTGGTTTACTTGCCAAAGTATATAAATTTGGATAATATTCTCAATACTAACCATAATACTAACATAAACACTACATACAAGTAAGCAAGATGTAGCATAACAATCGAACATAACATCGAACTTCAAAATCATCGATGTGTCGATACATCGCCAAGAAAACCATTGATGTCAATCATCGATGTTTTTCACACCGATACATCTATGTTTTCAGAACATCGATGCATCGTTGACATCCCTACTTGTGATGCGCTTTGAAATTTTATATTTATCATTCGAGCGTAGGTAAGTATACAGAGTGATTTTTTAAACAGACAGATGTGCAACGCTTTTGTTACATGCGCTTAATTTTCAACTACCTACTTGATCAGCAATTTTAATTAAAATAGCAGATTATCATTTTTTACTCATTCAAACTGCGATAAAGGACCAAGGGGATATGAAGTCTGTTAAAATCGCATAAATTACTTCCCAGTTTATTGAACAGAACAAAATAAAAATTAATTTAAAAATTAATTGATTTGCTGCAATGAATGTCACAAACTCTAAAATTGGTATTTATAGCCAATTTTAAACTTTAATTTTATAAGGGTAACTTTCCAATAAAAAAGTGTTAATGTGACAGTTATTAATTTACCCTTCATCAAACGGTCTCCTACTACTTGCCACTTTGAAAATGGAAACTCGTTTCGTATGTTGATAGCATCATTCTGTGCCCTATGATAGCAAATAGTTTTTTTATCAATTTCAACATTGCACGCGGTTTAAAATCATAAAGACACTTCGATGCGCATATTGTTTTTATAGTCGTCGCGTTTTTTGCCCATAGCAGATGTTGAACGACCCTAACTAACCAACTAATCTACGTGTATATGGTTTAAAAGGGGTTAAAAGCCTGTGCAATAATGAGTCCGGATTAATACTCTTTATACGCCGTTTCGATGAGCCCGACACGAATTTGCATATGAATTGACAATTAGTGCACCCGCTGGATTAACCGGAATCTTGTGCTAATCTCTACTGGATGTTTCCGCTATCACTGAGCAATAATTACAGGCAGCAAGTAGAATTAATTAAGCGTGGAACTTTTTGGCAACACTTGGTATATCATAGAAAATCCGTTGTTCCAAGTTCCAATGTGAATTGATGAGTACCATACCATAGAGAAAAGCCGTGTGTGGCTCACGAATGCAACTTGAACACTAACACTAGGCTAGCATTGGGACCAAGTTGTTCTCGACTGGATGTTCGTTACATCCTAATCATTTCCATCTAAATTATGTCACGTACGTTGTGTTACAATTTTACATTTAATACTATACTGAATACAGATTAAAAGTGGTAATCTGAGTTGAGTATGAACAATACCACGAATTGAAATAATTTAACAAGTGGGCGATGATTACCAGAACAACTTTTGTTTCTTTTCCAAGATTTCTGTTTTCATCTAAATATCCAAGGGTGTACTGTTTTTCCTATTCTGTTGTTTTTGTAGTAACAGGAAGAGGGAAGTGGGATACGGTTACGTAAAACCCACACCTATAATATTTCTCTGCAAAAAAAATCGAATGCATGGTATAAACTATTGGGTAGCATCGCAGTCCCCTTTATTTACGTCCCGCAACAGAGGGTAATTAATGTATTAAACGATTTTTTACCAAACATGTACCCACAGCCAGCACCCAAAAAATGACAGGGTGTGGATTATTTTTGATAAACAAAAAACTTGACGTGAAAAAAACTCTAATGGTCGGTTCAACACGTGAGCGAGTCACATCTGTCACTAACTATAACCACTATAACGATTCATAAGAGTATTTTTTGCTTCTTTTTAGTTACATCATCAACGAATTTAATTGCAACTTGTAGAGCACGCTCTCTTGCTTGACAACTGCGGGGTGCTACAGATGTTATGGACTTCTTTATTGTGTACTTGATACACGCGCAGAGTAAATAAATGCGTGCGTGCGTTCATGTGAAGAAAGTACTTACAAATATTTATTGTTCTCGATAGTTTTTGTCCTTATGTAACAAAAAATTAATAAATCTTGTATCAACTAATCGGCAAGCGCGTAAATAGTAAAATGGCAGAAAAAAACAGCAATAATAAATTGTTGTTGTAATGCTCGTCATCGCATATAAAGGCAAAACGAAGTAAATTAAAATGCAAACTGCACTTAATGGAATATTGTGTAATTATTGCCCATCCAATTGTGGTACCGTCCATTCGTCACAGAAGACAATTTCCAATGTTTTCTAATAATGTATTAATGTAATTATCGTAAATTATGAATCCCACTTAATAAATTGACGGAAAAACTCCACATCAGCTCGCTATGTGGTTAATTATTTATAATGTCCCTTCTTCCAATTCTGTTTTATGTTGTGAAAAATGCATGCTGCAAGGGCGACCTCGACCAGAAAAAATAGCGCATTAGGTAAATAATAATGAAGCGAATTATGGTGTGCGCTTTAAATTATCAATTAATTAATTATCTCTGCGCCCACGTTCACCAACAAATAAAACCACACA